>CAUPSL010000718.1:0-238613 GCA_963514005.1 Raja brachyura | reverse complement strand
AAAAGGCGAGGCAAACAATTGGGCCGCAGCCACCTGACATCCTAAATCCATTTTGTGAACACAAACACTTCAAAAAGGCGACGCAAAAATACGAAATAGGTACATCTCTCCTAATCTCTCTTTTCTTTACTTTCTCCTTCTATTCCAATCTTTTCAGCTTCTCTTCTATGTCCTTTATTTCTTTTGCTATCTGTTTCTACTCGCTTGTCTATCTATTCCGACACTCTTTATTTCTTTTTTTCTTCCACTGTTCTTTTATTATTAAATCAAAAGTATGAAGTTGTACAAGAATGGAAATATGTATGTATGTATGTATGTATTAGGTACTCAAGTACCAAACTATTGTACTTCTAACAAAAATAAACAAAAAAAAGGCGAGGCAAACAAGTTGGCTGCAGCCACCTGACAACCAAAATCCATTTTGTGAACACAAACTATTGAAAAAGGCGAGGCAAACAATTGGGCAGCAAGCAGCCACCTGACAACCAAAATCCATTTGTGAACACAAACTTTTTAAAAAGGCGAGGCAAACAATTGGGCGGCAAGCAGCCACCTGACAACCAAAATCAATTTTGTGAACACAAACTCTTCAAAAAGGCGAAGCAAACAATTTGGCCGCAGCCACCTGACAACCAAAATCCATTTTGTTAACACAAACTTTTTAAAAAGGCGAGGCAAACAATTGGGCAGCAAGCAGCCACCTGACAACCAAATTCCATTTTGTGAACACAAACTCTTCAAAAAGGCGAGGCAAACAATTTGGCCGCAGCCGCCTGACAACCAAAATCCATTTTATGAACACAAACTCTTCAAAAAGGCGAGGCAAACAATTGGGCAGCAGGCAGCCAAATGACAACCAAAATCATTTTGTGAACACAAACGTTTTAAAAAGGCGAGGCAAACAATTTGGCCACAGCCACCTGACAACCAAAATCCATTTTGTGAACACAAACTTTTGTGAACAATCAGGCAAATAATTTGGCCGCAGCCACCTGACTACCAAAATCCATTTGTGAACACAAACCTTTAAAGAAAGGTAGGCAAACAATTGGGTCGCAGCCACCCAACAACCGAAATCAATTTTGTGAACACAAACTCTTTGAAAAGGCAAGGCAAACAATTGGGCTGCAGCCATCTGACATCCAAAATCCATTTTGTGAACACGAACTCTTGAAAAAGGCGAGGCAAACAATTGGGCAGCAAGCAGCCAAATGACAACCAAAATTCATTTTGTGAAAACAAACTTATTAAAAAGGCGAAGCAAACAATTGGACAGCAAGCACCCACCTGACAACCAAAATTCATTTTGTGAACACAAACTTTAATCAAAAGGTAAAGAATTTGGTATCAGCCACATCGAGGGGACTCGCCGTGGAGTAGATGTGCGTTCAGTGTTATTCGCAGCTCAGAGAGCCGTGACCCTCTTGCTTCCTGGGTCTGGCAGAGACTGAGTGAGGCATGACACTCACAGGTTTTATAGTCCCTCCCCCCTCCCCCCTGCCGCCAGCGGGGGCAGCAGAGAGAACAGAGAGAATGGGATTTTTTAAAAATACATTAATATCTCTCTTATTTTTCATCAATGGGAAAAATCCTCTGGTCCCGCAAGGCAGAGGGGGGCTCTGAGCGAGGTGGTCAAAAATGACGGCCATAGGTGGCGGTGTTTTCTCGGAAATCGCAGCACAGCGAGCCAAAAGCGGTCAAGATCAGACTTTTAGCAATATAGATGTGTACATAAAAATGTCTAAATGTGATGAGTGGATTTGCGAATGTAAAAGCAAAACGCTAGCGAAATTGAAAAAATCACAGAGTTTTTGTGTGGTTTTGGTGGACCAAAGAATCAAAGGCCAAAAATCTTATCTGAAAATCGAATGTCTGAAAATCGAATGTGACATACACCCACAAACACACACACACACACACACACACACACACACACACACACACACATACACACGTGCGTGCGCACACACACACACAGATTTAAAAGTATATAGATAAGAAAGATAGATAGATAAGATAGATTGAAGCATTCTGAAACAAATATAAAACATCTTCCTTGGATGACCTGAAATTAAAGCATATAATTAGTTAAGTACCTAATTGTAGTTAATTACAAAATTGACCGTTGTGACGGAAATAGTAATAAACACCCAGGCTGTCTTGAAAATTCAAAAATGTGATATTCTCAAGATCAGAACTTTAATATTATTGTATATGCTGTAAGTCTGTAACAGATAGCTAAATAAATTACAATTTCTAGCAATAGACCAGGTCTTTATGGAGAAGATCAGTTGCTAGCTGGTACATTGGCATATCATAATCAGTAGCATCATCATACTCCTCAGATTGTAACCAATAAATAACTGTACACCTTGTTTTCCCTCAACTTTTGAATTTTGGCATTGTAAACTACAAGTTTTTGCTTTTCAAACCACTCATGACATGCCTTTGTGCCAACTACTTTCCCATTAGGAATGTCCTGTAGATTCAATTTCTTAAGAAAAGGATACATTTTAAAAATAGCCGTAGTATACAAATAACAAACTAATCCCATTAACATGAATATAACATGATTTTTAAATCTCACTGTCATGAATTTATATGGCAGATCAGTGATGGAAATGGGTTTTAGGAACTAGCGGTGTGCTAAGGTCCGTGAGGCTGAGGTTGGGAAGGAAGGGGGTGGGGGGGGGGGGGGGGGGGTGGGTAGGTGCTATATGCCCCCCCATGAGAAATTTTATCTAACTCTGAAATTGAAGATAGACGTTTGAAGAATCTTCATGAGTCAGCAGTATTTCAGTTATCAGTTATGAGGCACCAACAGTATTTCCGTTTTCAGCTACATGAGTCAGCATTATCTTTCCTCTGTCTGTAGTTTTAAAGCTACATGAGCATTTAAGCAATAAAACAGAAAATTGTCAAGTATCCCATCATGCAAGGTAATTCTAGCTAATAGCGATTAACTCTTTCATTCCCTCATTTTATCATCCATGATAACATTACAGTCTCCGCGAAGCACAGAGTGGTCCGATACATTGCATAACAAATATCAATGTAAGCACCAACAGAAAAATAGAACCGTAATATAGTATGGTTCCCTACAGACCTCCAAACCAGCAAAATTGCCACCAGTATCCCCATCATTGTAGCCATGCGTCAGGCTCCCATTTTTAACTTCCTGGGATATGTGGACAGCTAGGTTAGTAATGCTAGAGGACTCATCAGGGACATAGGTGCAGCATTCCTGCCCTATTATAGCACAGGTCACCTCCTTTTATTCTACAGGACTATAGTGCGAAGTGCAAACATTTCAGCTGTCATGGATGCGTCCAGGTAAAGGCATCCGCAGTTTCATTAGCCAGTTTCTCCAATATGGAGGCCATAGTAATCAATTCCCGTGATAGGTGGGCTGTCCCATATAGTGGGAAGGCAATCATCGGAATCGCTCTGACTCCGATATACTTCACTTAGCCCTCATGGGGATATCCAATTCAGTTAAATGTTATACAGCTCGCATGCGAGGGACAACAAAGGGCAAATAAAAGCATCCCCTTCAGTTGTAGGTTGGCCTGATCAACCTTTCCCAGTTCTCATCCCCAGGTGACATACCAGGAAACCATGGGTATGCCCAGGATCCACACGCAAAATATGTCCGATTTACTGGATGCGGCGGGCCACTAACACTAATCTTCGTGCAGGTGCTGTCCCCTAAGTATACCCCGTTGCCTCTTTTGTCACAATAACAGGTGGTAACAACTGGACTGTGGGGGCAATCCACTAATGTAAGTCTTGGTATTTCCCAAACCATTGTCTAATTTACCTTCCATCCTGGCTTAAAAGGGTCCATATACCATCCCCTATATATGGCTTCATCCTCAAGTTTGCCGTTCTGAAGTTGCTGTTTTATTGTGAAAACAGAATAAGGCCAGAATCTCAGTAAGGTAAGGGACATTGTCAAGAAGGGGTTTTCTCCTCCACCATTATATAGCGATGTTACAAAACCTACCTCCAGCGGTGCTGCAGTTCTGCCACTGGCTCTGTGCGCGCCTCTGGCGCCTTTGAGGGGGGCGGGATTAAAATCCGGGTATGTATTGCTTGTCGGAGACGGATTTCCTCAGGCTGCTAGCTGATGAAGAAAAATCGATCGGACTTGCGTTCCCGATATATTTCAAAAAAATTAAAATTTGCTGGACAATTTAATAATTGGATTTAAATAAAAAGTGACTTCTAATGCCCTCAACGCCTACAACGTGACAGATCGCAAAAATGGGACAAAACAAAGGGTAAATCGTGTATTTTTCATATAATCTTGCTTCTTGGGATGGCTTTAATCTAATTTTATGTTGCGAAAATGTTATTTGGGCCCCATACGAACCGGCAGTGTCTTTCCTGCCGATATGGGGTTAAAACTCACTGCAGCGGCAACGTTCCAATCGATCAAATTCCAGAATCACCCACTCGCAAGATGATTTAAATGTTCTTTTTTTTGGACAATCATGTCATAAGCCATCTAAATTGTCTATATTTTGTGTTATTCTCTCCCCAAGATCATTATTTTTAAACTAAATATTCACAACAGTTTGAGAAACATGTATTGTGCAAAAAACAATAATTTTTATTATATTTTGAGTGGATGTTTCTGGATTAATTTATGGGAATTAAACATTAAATTCCTTCCATTTGGCCGAGAAGTTCATGACAGTAAGATTTAAAAATCATGTTATATTGTGAATTCTTGTGTGAATGTTATTTGGACACTTAGGCTATTTAAAAATGTTAAATTTTTCTTAAGAAATGAATAGATGTTTAGATCTAGTAATTGAATTTCATGAAAATTGAAATTGAATTGATGAAACTGATGAATATGAATTTCTTGTTGGGTATTTACTATTTGTTTGACTTTATCATTTCTACCTTTTTTTAAAAAACTGCAAATAATAACTTGTTTCTGTTAATGCTGTTCAGTGTTTTTTTTTAATTTACATTAAACAGATGTCTCCGAAGAAGAAATGCAAAATTGTCAATCCAAAAGCCCAGCCAGGCATAGCTAGAGTTCAACTTGAAGTGAATTTCTCTGTCATGCCCGAGTCTATAAGAAGGATCTTAAAAATGGACACATCTTGTACTTGTTTTTTTTTTAAATAATATTTTTATTAGAAGCAGAGTACAGTAGTGTGAACTGCGGCATATGACAATATACATTTATTGTACATCTTCCATTTTAATTTTGACCAAAATGAAATAGAATTAGAGAAAAAGAGTAAGAAAGAGAGAGAGTGAAAGAGCTAGTGAATGTGTAAACCCCTAAACTACCAAAGAGTGTAGTCGCAGAGTTAATAAGTAAAAACTTGAAAAAATAAATAAAAAGACAAAAACAAAAAATAATAGAAAGAAAATTTTAAAAAAATACCAAAACCTGTTGCTATACCTACTTCCTTTCTCACCACACCCATCACCCTGTCCGTAAATCGGTTTAATTCCGAAGTTGTGTTGCACCATACTATGCTTGTAATGAATCAATGAAAGGAGACAATATCTTTAAAAATTGCTCTGATTTTCCTGCTAAGACGAGTCTCATATCTTCAAGATGTAGCGTCTCAGACATGCTTGTGATCCACATTTTAAGAGTTGAGGTGGATGCATTTTTCCAAAATGTAAGTATATGCTTTTTTGCCATTATCAGGCCATAATTGAGAAACGTCTTTGAAATATTGATAGCTCATAGCAGGCTCCTGTTGTTCCAAATATAATCCATTATGTATGGGGTCCAGTTTTATTTTTAATAATTTTGAGAAGATTTCAAAGATTCCTTTCCAAAATTGATGGAGTTTTATGCAAGAGGTGAAGGAGTGTGTTATAGTTGCTTCTTGAGATAGACACTTGTCGCAGATAGGACATACATTTGGAAAAATGTTGTTCAGTTTAGATTTTGAGTAATATAGTCCGTGTAGTATTTTAAATTGGATTAGAGATGTCTTACATTCTTCTTCTTTCATGTGGCGTGCACAGCCTAAAGTTGATGGACAACTTGTTCCATTTGATCTTCCGTTTGTGCATGTCGAGTTGATTGCATTAGTCGAAACAGGGCGGACCATGTGAAGGTTGCAATCTTCCACCCCATGTCTTACATTAATCTAACAATTATGTATATATAGGAGATATTTTTCCCATCTGTCTTAGGGGATTTTTAGGCTTAATTTCTGTTCCCACTCTCTTCTAATTACCTCTGGAATGATATTGTACAAGAATGATATTAAATTATTTGACTGCATTTCTATTCATACCTTCATCTAATATATCTGGCAACAGAATTTGGTATTCATGGGTATAAGTTTTCAAATCATCTCGAATTTGAAGATATCTAAAATATTGATTACCTTTCAGACTGTATTTCAATTGTAATTTCTGTAATGATAAGAGGTTTCCCATTTCATACAAATCGCCAAGCTTCTTAATTCCTAGTCTTTCCCTATGAATAAATGTTTTATCTATAATAGATGGTTTGAACGACGGGTTATTAGCAATTGGAGAAAGAAGAGATAGATTTCTTAGTTTAAGAGTAAATTTTACTTGTTTCCAAACTCGTAAAGTGCTATGAATAATCGGGTTGTTCTTGTATATTGTGTTCTTCAACTTTATTGGGGAGAGAAGGATCGCGGCAATGTTAAAAGGTGAGCAATCCTCTCTCTCCATTACTAACCAATCTACCTGTTGACATGAATTATCCAGCCAGTGATTTACATTTTTAATATTCGCTGCCCAATAAATTGGGGAGCGCCAATCTTTCTTTGAGTTTCCATAAATGTTGTCTATGAATTCTGTGTGATTTATAATCCCAAATAAAATTTGTAATCTGGGAATCAAGTTTTTAAAAAAAAGTTTTTAGATAAATATATCGGAATTGATTGAAATGAATAGAGGATTTGTGGTGGGTAAATCATTTTTATGGCATTTATTCTGCCTATTAGAGACATCAGAAGTGTTTTCCAGAATTGAATAAGAGCGTTTAATTTTGGAACTGAGGGCAGGAGGTTTGCATTGGATAAAGAATTATAATTTCTGGTTACTTGGATACCCAGATATTTAATTTTTTCTGGAGCAATTCTAAAAGGAAATTTTAAAAGGTGTGTCGACTCTTGGGGTTTTATCGCCATGATTTCACTTTTATTCCAGTTTATTCTTTATCCTGAGAAAGAACCAAATTCCTCTATTAGATTTAATATATTTGGTATACTAACTTGAGAGTTTGTAATGTATAATAGTACATCATCTGCATATAATTGTATTTAATTATTTGAATGTTTAGTATTATAGCCGTGAATATTTGGATGTATTCTTATACTTTCCGCTAAGGGCTCTATCGCAAGGGCAAATAGCAGGGGTGATAATGCGCAACTCTGTCTATTGCCCCTGGATAAGTGAAATTTCGGAGAAACTATATGGTTTGTCAATATTCTAGCATCGGCCTGTCATATAATAATTTTATCCATGAAATAAAATTCTCTCCCATCTGAAATGTTTGCAATACTGTGAAGAGGTATTCCCATCCTACTTGGCCGAATGCTTTTTCTGCATCTAATGAAATAATTGATGTCTTCTTCTAGAATGTTGTGTGAATACATTAAATTAAAAAGACGTCTCAAATTATTAAATGAATGTCTCTTGGGTATGAACTCCGTTTGATCCGCATTTATTAATTTACTAACGTATTTACTTAATCTTCTTGCCAGAGTTTTCGCTAATATTTTCTGATCTGTATTTAATAATGCAATTGCTCTGTGTGAAACGGGGTCTTCTAGATCTTTATCTTTTTGGGGTATAAGTGTGATAGTTGATTCCGCTAGTGTATCTGGTAGTGTCTGTTCTTTAAATGCATATGTATAAAGCTGTTGCAGATAAAATTCGGTATAGTTTAAATTTCAATATTGCTATCTTGTTGTGTTTATCTATAGTTGGATCTTTCGCATTTTTTAAATCAAGTTGTCTAATTTGTTCTTCTAGTCGCAATTGTTCCATCGTATTCTTTTTATTTTGAAAAGCTTGGTAAGAAATAATAGAACCTCTAATAAACACCTTAAAAGATTCACATAATAGGGAGGGTGAATATCTGGGGTATCATTAGTCTCAAAGAAAAGTTCCATCTGTTGTTTTAAGTATATACAACCATACGGGTTGTTTACAATTTTGGGATTAAACCTCCAAAACTATTTTCTATTGAACATGCCTTCTAGTTTTAGGAAGAAGGTTAACGGGGAATGATCAGAGATGACTATTATGATATTTAGGATTAGTTGTAAAGGGAATTAATTTTGTGTCCACTAGGAAGTAGTCGATACGTGTATAGGTTTTATCACATCTTGTACTTGTATACCTCATTTGGAAAAAGTCTGTCAGAAACAGAGAAATCGCTGAGTTCACATTTTTTCTTTGTCGGATGCAGAAGGCTATTCATTTGGTGCTGTTAACTCAAGAGTGAGGACTATCGTTAACCGGACTTTGCTTAAGTTTTAAAAACTCACCAATCCCAAGGAACTTGGAGCATTTATGAAAATTTGTGATGAAACTTTTAAACTTCCAGAAGGCAGTCAACACATTTCTTTAGATTACATTCCACCGCCTGTCCTGAATTCTTGACATCAGCCGAAAGCCAAGTGCCCATATTTCAAGACACTGAGGACATGGGCGATGACAGTCATAGTCTGCATCCTCCACTGAATCTAGCAATGCCAACAACAGCTGCTGCCTCACCTGAACCAATGCCATCGACATCTAGTGTTTCAACAAGATGTAGCAGAGAACTTCTAAGTCTTTCACCAAAGAAACAGAAATTGAAGAAAAGACTAAACTTTCTGTCCGCATCCAAGGTTGCTCTTACACAAAAGTATCACACAAAGATCAGTGAACTTAGAGCACAGTTAAGAATTTCCAAACTTGCAGTTAATCAGGCCTTAAAGAGAAAGCAAAACCAAATAGAGTTGAAGGACAGAAAGATTCAGGAACTCAATACCAAATTACATGGGGAAGCTTTTGCACGAGAGCTTGCTGAAACCAAAGCAGAGTTTTTGAGACTTAAAACAGCACACAGACAATTGCTGAAGTTTCGTGGCAGTAAGAAAAAGAGGAAAACGGTTTCAACTCACCAGTACAGAAAAACTCATGAAAATGTAAAGGATTGTAAAGGAAAATGTAAAGAGAATAGTAAGATTGAACGAGAACTTACCAGTTCGAAGGTTGATCTTTATTTCATGAGGAGTCGAAGTGAGGGATTTCGTGAAGAGCCCGCCGGCGCGCATGCTCGACATACTTCAAAGTAGCGGCGTGGAATCACAGAAACCAATCAAAAGAAATGACTTCACATAGTAAGAATGAAAACGACTAAGATTACCAGATGAAGGTGATTGAGGGTTGGGCGAGGAGGGCACGAAATCCCTCACTTCGACTCCTCATGAAATAAAGATCAACCTTCGAACTGGTAAGTTCTCGTTCAATCTTACTATTTCATTTCGGAGTCACGTGAGTGACTTCGTGAAGACTTCAAAGCTTCTGTGATGACACGCCCTGGACCACGTCCATGCTGTCACACCATTACCAGGGATGGATGGGAGGAATAACGTGCTGACTAGTCCATACTGCAAAACAAATCATATTTATTAACAACAAATCAAAAAAACCCTTATTCGGGGACATCTCTACGTTCTTGCCCCGCATCTAGCACGGCTTCTGCGAACTGTAGAGGCGCAGCGACGGGCCGGTTGTAGAAACGCTGGAACACCGCTTCATTAGCCCATCCTGCTGTGGCGAGAATATGGTCCATGGGCACCTCCATGACCCTCGCCGCCGACGTCGATGCAGCCCTGGTGGAATGAGATTTGAACACATTAGTGTCGATACCTGACTTACCCAAGACGACTCGAAGCCACCTGGATATCGTCTGGACTGTCACTCGATGGTGAGGTCTCTTATGAGTGACAAGCAGGTATCTCTCCTTTCCTCTGATGCTTGCCGTCACCTTGACGTAGTAACGGATGTGGGAGGCTAAACATAGCCTAGCATCTGCGGGGTATGCCGGGAACTTCAGCTGCAGCCCTGTGCACCCAGGTCTATGCTGCTTTAGTAGCTCGTCAACAAAGAAAACTACTTCTGCGGGGGTAGACATCATTCTGTCGACACGTAGTTTATGGAGTGTCTGTACCCTCTGTGCTGAAGTCAGCGCTAGTAACATCACCAGCTTCATGGTGAGTTTGTCCAGCTGGAGCCCTTCCATGGGGGACCACGTCCTGAGCAGAGTTAAAACTACCCTGACATCCCAGGTGATATTGTAGCGTGGTGTAGGCGGATTCGTATTGAAAATACCCCGCATGAGCCTGGACACTAGCCTGTTGGATCCCACCTCAATATTGAGGTAGAATGATAGAGCGCTCCTGGCGCTGTTGATGGCACTGTAGCTTAAGTGTTCATCATGGTGCAACCCCGCGAGGAATTCCAGGACGTCGGTTATAGTCACGGCATCGTACGTGATGCGAGAGCGGCTGCAGAAGGCTTCCCACTTCTTGATGTGAGAGCGGTATCTTCGCCTTGTAGACTCTCGGCACGACGCTGCAATGGTATCCATGGTCCGGGTAGAAAGGCCGTATCCAACTAAAGGCCGATTCAGAATCTGCAAGCCAACAAATTTAAATAGCTATAGCAGGGATGTGGCTCCCCTGAAACAGGGTGAGTAACTAATTCTGGGCTACCCTGCAAACGGACCCAAGGTTCACTGAGCGTGTCAAAGACCATCGGATACCACGGTTGTGTAGGCCAGTCGGGTATGATAAGGATGCCCTTGGCACCATCCATCTGAATTTTACGTAATACCCGACTGATGAGGCAAAACGGAGGGAATGCATAGAAAAAGCAATTCCCCCAGTCTAGCGAGAATGCATCTAACGCTATAGCCCCAGGATCTGGTTCCCAGGAGACGTAGGTTGGTACCTGATGGTTCAACCGGGACGCAAAAAGGTCAATGTCCGGTTTCCCAAATTTGGCTGTGATTTTTGCAAAAATTTCAGGATGTAACATCCATTCAATATTATCATTGAACTTGCGTGACCTGGCGTCCGCCACAAAATTAAGCTCACCTGGCAAATAGGTGGCTGAAATCCAAATGTCTCTCTTGACACACCAGAGCCAAATTGAATTAGCCAATTTATCACATGAAACTGACCTGGTACCGCCCATGTGGTTTAAATACGCCACCGCTGTGGTGTTGTCTATTTGGAGCCGGACATGTGCTCCAAAGATCTTGGAACAATATGCACGAAGTCCATGAAACGCTGCAAGCAGCTCCAAATAGTTGATCCCTTGTGATCCCAACATTGTATTCTCAAGGGTATCCCATCGGCCCCCACAACTAGAATGTTGATTCGTAGCTCCCCAGCCATCAGAGCTCGCATCAGTTTGTAAGTATATCATCGGTTTCGCCTCAATAATAGTTTTAAACGAGTTACTAATGTGGCAAACCCACCATCGTAACTCATCCAATGCTGCAGGCGGCAGCTGCATTGATCGATCATAATGACCAGCATGCCGTCGCAGCGCAGCGATCTTGGCTCTCTTCAAGTTTTGATAATGCAGAGGTCCATACCGGGCTGCCGGAAACAAAGCCACAATCTTGCCAATGACAGTAGCTGTGTGACGAATCGATGGTATACGAGTATTGATTAAATCTGTACACACCTGTGTTACCTCCTCAATTTTGTTAATTGGTATGGTGACTCTCATGCTAATGGAATTCACCTGGAACCCCAGATAATGAATTACCTGGGTGGGGCAGAACTTAGATTTTTCTGGATGAACAATGAACCCAAGCTGTTGGAACAAATTGACCGCAGCTGCAACCCCTTGTTGAGCTAATTCCAAGGTGTGGCCGATAATTAAAATATCATCTAAATAGGCCATAACGATATGATGTCGTTGTCTTAAATAAGCCATAATTGGCTTCACCAATTTAGTAAATAATCGAGGGGCTGTGGTGAGCCCATTAGGCAACGCCCTATATTGCCACAGCTCGTCCATCCAGATAAATTTTAAGAATCTTCTGTAATATTTTTGCATGGGTACGGTATAGTACGCATCCTGTAAATCAATACATGCCATAAAGCACCCTTGTGAGATCAATGATTTGGCCGTTTCAAACGTGTCCATTTTAAAATGAGTATATGTTACAAAGTTATTCAGAGTGGTCAGATCAATAATGACTCTACAGCCTCCATCTTTCTTAGGTCGGGTAAAAATATTGGAAACAAATTCAACGGGCTCATGAACCGTTTTCTCTATGACCCCTTTCTGTTCCAACCTTAAAATTTCCTTATAGCCTACGGACTGTTCCGCAGCCGTTAGTTTAAACATACGACCCGGTCTATGCTGAGACGGAGGGATGTCCCCATTAATAAACTCAATGCTATGGCCCTGAATATTCCGTAACACATACTCATCACTGGTAATATCACCCCATGCACCCGCAAACAACCGCAAACGCCCACCAACATGTGAGGTTAAACAAAGAGAAAAAAGAGAACCAGACCGCCTCACCTCTGTGGTTACCGGCGGTCCCTGACACGAGTGGGTGGACGTAGAGGTGCTGGGTTGGTTTGAGGTCGTGGCGTCCTCATTTTCCATCTCGGCTTCTGCCGAGCCTGTCCTAAAAAAGACCCCTGTGGTTGGGGTGGTTGATATCGGTTTGGAGCTGGAGGGTAATTCCTGGTAGACGTGCTGGCAGACCCTCGTGAGCGGCCAAGTGGAGCTTTGGAGCTCGATGGCGTGGGGGCACTCTGAGAGCGCATGAGCCCCACGGTCTTGGCTTGTTCATCAAGCTCTCTGACCCTTTTGGAAAGGTCTTCGCCAAAGAGCTGACGGGGCGGCGGCGGTGGTTTGCACAACCCTGCAAATTTGGGGTTGAGCGCTGGGCGGATGCTATTTTTCCGAAAGCCGTTGATTTCGTTTTGAGTAGCGCATAGAAGCGCCAGAGCATCCTCCTGGTCCAAATTAAGCTCCTCTCCGTCGACCGACCGCACAAAAGCAGTAATCCCGGCCGTGAGGAGTTTCAGGATCCGCTGAATCTTTAGCTCCTGCTGACGGATAGCCGCACTGATGTTGCCCCATATTGGCGTATTGACCACAGGCACGTTGAGGGAGTTGCAGTTTGATGGAGCCTTGTGACGGCTCATGGCTTGTAGTAGAACTTCCTCCTGAAGCTGGTGATTATTTAGGAAGTCCACAGTGGCTGCCAGTTTTGTATTGATAGGAAGCCCCAAGGAATGAGGGGCTGCAAACTTGGTGGCCACATCGAGGAGGTCCTCCGCCGGTAACTCAGGCGGGGGTGGGATGGGATCGACCACTGCCTCCTCGTCCTGCTGCTCCAGGCTGGTGTATGAAGCTGGTGATGAAGCCCTGTGCCTGTCGCTGCTGGATGCCTGTTGTTGTTGAAGGAGACGTTCCAGCAGCCGCTCTATACGGTCATTTCGCCCTTCACCCTGAACACTCAGGTGGTCGGAGTCCTCCAGCTCTGAAAATTGGCCGGGGCTCCTGTCATCGGCCCGCACCTCGTCGAGGCCCTGCCGGTGCCGGTAGTTGTCGTCGACAGCCGCCGAGGCGAAACTGCGCGATTCCTGCACGGGCGTGTTCAACCGCCTCCGTGTAGCAGGAGCGGAAGCCATTGCCTCTAAGGACAGATGCGGCATGGTGTCGGCACCAGCCGAAGCCTCGATACCTTGGGCCCGTGCAGGCTTGCCAGCTGCCCACATCGTGGACCTTGCTGACGCATGGTCTCGCCCACCCATCCATGGGGGGCTCGGCGACCGTGACGGGACCCCCAACTGACTCGTCCCGGCGTCGGAAGTTGGGGGGCGACGGCTGGACCTCACAGCTGCCCCGGGTCCCGTCCTGGAACCTGACCGCTCCTTGGCGACAGGCAGAGCCTTAGCCCCGACAGGGTTAGGCTTTTGGGCTCCTGCCCTCCCCCTCCTCAGGGGGCTTCGTGAAGCGGGCCGTGCAGCCGCACGGACCCTTCTGCTCGAGGCCGTCAGCAAGCCTGCTGACGACCTGACTGCCATGGCAGGGTCGTCCTGCTCTGGCGGCACACCACACTCCTCCTCGTCGAACTCCTCCGAGCTGTGGTGTGCGGGCGGATCCGGACCTGAAAAAACAGAGATCACCGACATCTCCGCCCTCGTTCCGGTCTGCGTTGCAGGTACCCCCGACAACTCTCGCTCCGGAACTGCTGGCCGGCGACTTCTCCCCGATCTCCGGCCTCTTAAACTCCCATCCATGTTCTTGCTGTGAAGCAAACACAACAAGAACCACCAACTTAAGGTAGCATACTTACCTGCGTGGTTCCCTTATGAAGGGCTGGCGAGGAGCACGCTCCTCCGTCAGCCGTCGCAGCAACGCGGTACGACGATATGTCGAGCATGCGCGCCGGCGGGCTCTTCACGAAGTCACTCACGTGACTCCGAAATGAAATTGGGAGCTATTGCTGAGTTGCAAACAGTAGAGATGATCCTAGCAACAGAGGGTTTGACTGTGGGTTTTGATGCAACCACCCAGGAAGAGACCCACATTAACAGTGTTCACTTCACCACCACAGACAAATGTCTCTCTGCAGCAGTCGATGAATTGGCTGATGGGACTGCTGTGGACTATGCACAACATATTTGTGAAACAGTTGACAATTTGTGTAAAACTTACACTTATTTCAATGAGGAAGCAGATTTCCAAGACACCAGGCAAAAGATAATTGACAACATTTCAAACACAATGAGTGACAGGTGTGCGGCGGATCATGCTGCTATTAGGATTGTGAACAGTGAGTGGGGTAAATCTTTCAATGAGCTCCAATGCCACTTGCATCCTCTTTTTTGTTGAATAATTTTTATTAGAAGTATAAGTACAGGTGTAAGTACAAATATAAGTACATATAAAAACAACGTTCTTGATAAAGAGATAGGTAATAATTACCATATTTTCTTATATATACTTCTAAACATTTTATTGTAGTTTTTTTTAGTGAAAAGTAGGAAAGTGTGAAAAATGGTTAACATAAAAATAGTTATAAAATAACCAAAAGAGAAAAGTAAATAAAATAACAGTGGTATATTCTACAAACAGTATTTATATAATAATATATCCGTGATCAATAATGTATTATTCTTCGTTCAATCCTTCGTTCAGGTCTCGATCAGGTCCACAAACCGAGTCATATTGGTCCCTTAAGATATTCAAGGAATGGAGACCAAATCAGATTAAATTGGTCCAACTTGCCTAAAAGTGCAAGTCTTATTCTTTCCAAGTGTAAAGTCTCAGCCATTCCTGAAATCCACAATTTGATTGTAGGGGGTATGGGGCCTTTCCAAAATTGTAAAATTAATTTTTTACCAATTATTAAACTATAATCTATGAAAGTTCTTCGTGCTGTCGTGAGTAATTGATCCCTTTCTAATATTCCCAATATTATTAATTTTGAGTCTGGAACTAGATTCTTATTTACAACATTCGAGATTACCTTAAATATTTCCAACCAAAAATTCGTAATTTTTATACAAGTTGTAAAAGAATGTGTTAAATTAGCTTCTGGGTATTGGCATTTGTCACATATAGGAGATACATTAGAAAACATTCTATGTAATTTAGATTTTGAAAAATGCAATCTATGTAAAACTTTGAATTGTATCAGAGAGTGTCTAGAATTTAATGAACAATTATGTATATATCGTAAACTTTCATCCCAGATATTGGGTTCGATTGTTTCACCTATTTCATTTTCCCATAGTTGTCTGTACTTTTCCGTATTGGGTATATCATTTTCTAATAAAATATTATAAATGTATGATATTAATTTTTCCGTGTTTGGGTGTTTATTCAAGCATTCATCTAGAATTCCCGTCTTTCTCTTTTTATATTCCTGTGCAGTTGTTTTAATGTAGTCAGTTATTTGTAGATATCTGAAGTAGTGTTTAGAGTGTAGTCCATATATTTCCTGTATTTCTTTAAATGAAAGATACAGATTGTCCCTGTAGAGGTCACTGATCTTATTAATCCCTTTATTTTTCCATTGTAAGAATCCTAAATTTTCCAGGGATGGTTTAAAACTTACATTATTAGCAATGGGAAGAACTAATGGGATATCTTCTAGTTTTAACGTTCTTTTTAACTGTCTCCAAATATTAATTTCACTATTAATTATTGGGTTTTCACGATAAATTTTCTTAAATATTTTAATTTTAGAAAATAATATGGAACTGATTTCATACGGTAAGCAGTCTTCCTTTTCCATAAGTAACCAGTTTGGATTTTCATCCAGTTCAACCCACCAAAAGTTCATATTCTTAATACTAACTGACCAGTAATAATATATAAAATTAGGTAATGTTAAACCTCCATTAATTTTCGATTTACATAAATATTTTTTATTTATTCTATGGCTTTTATAGTCCCAAATAAAATTAGTGACTATAGAGTCAACCTTTTTAAAAAAATTCTTAGAAAGATATATCGGGATCATTTGAAATAAATATAATAATTGTGGGAGAAAAATCATTTTTATCGCATTAATTCTACCTATCATTGAGATAGGTAGTGTTCTCCAATATAGAATATTCTTAGATAATTTATTTAGTATAGGTAAAAAATTATATTTAAATAAAGAATCATATTTTTTTGTAACGTGAATTCCTAAATACTTAATCTGTTCATTAACAATCTTAAAAGGAAATTGTTTTAATGTAGTTAAATTATCTTGTGTTAATGGCATAAGTTCACTTTTATTCCAATTGATTCTGTATCCAGAAAACAAGCCGAATTGAGTTATTAAATTCAATAAATTAGGTATGCTAATTTCAGGTTTTTTAATATATAATAATACGTCATCTGCATATAGAGAAATTTTATTTCTTGTTTCGTTAGTTTCATATCCAAAAATTTCGGGGTGTAATCTTACCCGAATGGCTAATGGTTCTATAGCCAACGCAAATAATAATGGTGATAGGGGACAACCTTGTCTGCATCCTCGAAATAAATTAAATTTGGTAGATATCATTTGGTTGGTTAAGATTTTAGCAGTTGGATTTGTATATAGTAATTTGATCCATTTTATAAACTTGTCTCCCAAATTTAAATTTTTCCATAACCGCAAATAAATATGGCCATTCAACTTGGTCAAAAGCTTTCTCTGCATCTAACGATATTATTACTAAGTCTTTATTATAACTCCTTTTCGAGTATATAATATTAAACAATCGTCTCAGGTTATATGATGAGTATCGTTTAGGTATAAATCCTGTTTGATCCGGGTGTATTATTTTATTAATCACTACACTTAATCTTTTAGCTAATATTTTAGTTAATATCTTTTGATCCGTATTTAAGAGAGCAATAGCTCTATATGATCCCGGATCATCTAGGTCTTTATCCATTTTTGGTATGAGTGTTATAATGGATTCGTTTAGTGTTTCTGGTAACCTCTGTTGCGCATATATATATTCGTAAAGTGTCTTCAAATAAGGTGTTATCAGATCCGTGTATGATTTATAAAATTCCGAACCAATACCATCTGGTCCTGGAGTTTTCCCGTTTTTTAATGATATAATAGAATCCTCAATTTCTTTAACTGTTAATTCAGCATTTAATAGTTTTGTATCATCTACACCCAATCCTATTAGATTACAGTCATTTAAGAATGTATTAATTCCTATCTGATTTTCAGTCGTTTTGGAAGAATATAAATCTTTATAATATTGTAAAAATCTCTCATTAATATCGTTATTCTGTGTTAAGAATTCACCATTTTTTGATTTAATCCGATGTATTATTTTTTCTCCCTGTATTTTTCGTAATTGGCGAGCCAGTAATTTTTGTGGTTTGTCCCCAAATTCAAATTGTATTTGTTTTGTGTATTGATATAATTTAACCACTTGGTCAGCATATATCTTATTTAATTTATATTTTAATGCAGTAATTTTATTATGTGTTATCATTGTAGGGTTGAGGGCATTTTCTATATCTAATTGTTTTATCTCCTTTTCCAGAATATTTTGTTCCTTCCGCTTTTCTTTGTTGTGAAATGCTTGTGAAGATATCATAATTCCACGAGTAAAAGCTTTAAAAGTTTCCCATAGTAGGGATGGAGATATTTCTGGTTTATCGTTTATTTCAAAAAAAGTCTTAATCTGCTTTATAATATATTCATTAGTTGACATCCTTCAAAATTTGTGGATTAAGTCTCCATTGTCCTCGTATTTTCATGTTATCATTAAATTTAATATTAAATGTTAATGGAGCGTGATCTGAAATAATGATACTGTGGTATTTAGAGTTATAGATGTATGGAATTAGCTTTATATCTACAAGGAAATAGTCAATTCTAGAATATGTTTTATGTACCGAGGAGTAAAATGAATAATCTCGTCCTGATGGGTGTTCCATTCTCCAAACATCTCTAACTTTACTAGTGTCAATGTATGCATTTATTAAATCACTGGAGTGTGATTTAAGTTTCCTCTGTCCTGACGATCTATCTAAATAAGGATCTAAAGTACAATTTAAATCTCCTCCAATTATTAAATTATGTTGTGCATGATCAGGAATTGTATTAAATATTTTCTTTTAAAAAATTGGACTGTCAAAATTTGGGCCATATATATTGGCTAATATTACTTTTTGATCATATAATTCACCCGTTACAATAATAAATCTTCCATCTTTATCAATTATAGTTGATGTATGCTTGAATAAAGTACCTTTACGTATCAGTATTGCTACGCCTCTAGATTTATGAGTAAAAGAGGAATGATATATTTTGTCAATCCATTTAGCCTTTAATCTATGCTCGGCATCTTTTTTTAGATGCGTCTCTTGAAGGAACGCAACGTCGATTTTAAGTGCTTGCAAATGTGCCAATACTTTACCCCTTTTAATAGGTTCATTAAGACCTTTAACATTCCAACTGCCAAAGATTATTCCCTCATTCCCCAAATTCTTTTTTAAGTCCTGCATTTTATTTAAGGTGGTCTATAATGGTTCACATGTCTCAGCTCGACATACCCGACCTTACCCCCGAACTCCGGATGGACGAGTTTCAAGATTTTCAAATATCTCACACGGATATATCTTTTGTGATTACGAGTCCACTGTGATGTAAAAAAATAAAAACATGAGATAATGTAAAAAAACAGAAGATAGAAAAAAGGGTTAGTAAATAGTGAAAAGTAAGGAAAAACTACAGCTATAGTAGGTGCAGTTAGTGAAAGCCATACTAGCATGGCTAGCCATCTACAGACTTCCAGTGTAGATGATGTTAACTCGCCAGCTCCATAAGTCCTTAAAGTTATTGTCTTACAAAAGGTATTTTAACGGGAATATATAATTCTAAAATGTTTCATCAATCCTATAACATATTTAAATGCAAGAATCAAGGAAATCTTAACTATTATTGGTATAATCAAATGTATGATCTTAGGAAATATATTTACTAATTACTATTTGTTTTAATTTTATGTAGATTAGTATTAATTATTGATGAGTAAATTATATGTATGTGGGAAGTAATAAAGTTACTTATACCTAAGCCTTAGTGATTAGTATTTATTATTGTTTTAGTTAGTAACAGTACTACCGGTTAGGTTTTAGTATATTAGTATTTTATTGTATATTAATTATTTCTATTAGTATTGTTATTATTCTAATTAATAATATCCATAAGAGAAAGTCCAGTCCACTCTTTGGTGTAGGGAACAGGTCCACTCATTTCTTCATCTTTCTTGATTGTAGCCAGTCTTTTACCAGTCCATATTCCGGTAATCCTTTAAACCAGATGCAAATATACAGTTATTCATTAATATAGTTCAAAGGTGAAATATTATTCAGTCTTCTTCTTGATTCTTAATCCCCTGCGCAAAGTCAAGTGCATTTTGTGGGTTCTTGAAGAAATGATCTTGATTGTCATAGGTCACCCTCAAAGTAGCGGGGTATCTCAAAGTATACCTTACATCCTTCAATTCTCTCAGAATTCTTTTCGTCTCCCTGAATGCGTTTCGTTTCTTGGCAACTTCAGCAGGATAATCTCGGTAAATACTGATTCGTGCTCCTTCAAAAGTAAGATTTTTACTTCTTACAATCTTACCCATCATTTCTTCCAGTTCATAATCATTCTGTACTTTTAAAATCATTTGTCTTGGCGGAGCACCAGGTCCTTTAAAACGCCTCTTTACTCTGTGTGCACGAGCTAATAAGGGTTTCTGATCCAAGGCTAAAACTTGTTGCAGTAAATCTGCTGTAAATCCTCGTGGATTATTCCGCTCCATGCCTTCCGGAATGCCCACAATTCTCAGGTTCGACCTTCTTTGGTAGCCTTCCAACTCCGTGCATTTTTCTGTTATCTTGTCCAGAAGTTCAGATAAGCGTTTTATGTCTCTGTCTGAATTCCGAGCCGATGATTCAGCTAAGTCTTTAATAATGCTTATATCTGTCGAATGTAAATTCAATGCTTCTTCAACCTCAGACAGTTTGTCTTTCACCAGGGTTTCGATTTTAATTTTCATCTGTTTGTTCTGCTCTTTTAACTTATCCGTTATCTCTCTTTTCAATGCTTGAGCAGATTCAGTGATTTCAGTCTTCAAGTCTTTTATTTCAGTTTTCAAGTCTTTCACATCTTCATTAATCTTTTCGACTTCCTCCTTAATATTCAACTTTTTCATATCTTTCTTTAAATTCAATAGTTCGGTTTTAATACCTCCCATCTCTTTTTCAATAAGAGTTTTCAATCCTTCCATCTCCAGTTTCGTTTTAATTTCTTCAGCTCCAGAAGGTTTTTTTCCTGCAATGTCTTCCTGGGATCGGGTTCTACCCGAGATCGAGGCTTCAGAACGGCCTACCGGATCCCGAACGGTCGGTAGCCGGGTTTTCAGTTTTTCTTCTGGGGTTCTCTGCATGCTGTCGCAGGGCTGATAACGTCACTCAGCAATTCCGTATTAATCAGTACTGAGATTTCAGATGACAGGTAAGTCTTTTTCAGCGTTTTTTACCCCGTTTTCTTCAACCTTCTTATGGAGCTGGCTGGGAGGGCGTCTTCACCTCATGATGGCGGCACCGGAAGTCCACTTGCATCCTCTTGACTCCATTGCAAAATCAGTGCGCTCAGCCCTCAAAATGCAGACACAATCCAGAGGAAATTTCTTGTTTGGGAAAGACAAAGTCTACCAGAAAATGTCATACTGCAGATGAGCAAACTTCGGTACAAGAATGGAAAAGGGGACCCAAAAGGGTTTGTCGCATTTTTGGATGACAGGAACATGCCCTTAGGTGTCCTCCCACGGTACCGTGGCAACAGATTACATATACTGTTTCATATTAAAGACCACCACGAGCGCTGGGGAGATGGCAGCCCAGCCGACAGTCTGTTCATTTTTTTCATCTTTTGTTATTTTTAGTGTTTGTTAAAAGTTTGATTTGATGTACTTCGGTTTGTTTTATGTGGGGGGAGGGGGGTGGATCGGGAAAAACTTTTATCCAGGTTCTTACCTTCCTGGAGATGTGATAATTTTTCAGATCACATTCACCAGGCTCTGCGGCCTACCATCGCTGGAGCTGGAAGCCTCCTCAGACTATCGTGAGCCCCACCGTGGGGCGCGGACTTAACATCGGAGCGGATCCCTTGCCTGGGATCGCTACCACCACGACCTGCGGACTTACCATCAAGGGCTCGCAGTCTCGGGAGAGGCTAGTCGGGAGCTCCAACGACGCAGAAGGTTCAACCAGCCCCGACGCGAGGTTTGATCGCCCGGTGCGGGGGAGCTGACAACCCCCCCGATGCAGGAGCTGAATGCTTCGACGCGGAAGGCCCGAACACCACTGGCTACGGGAGTCAAGATCATCCAGTCAACGGAGGGCTCGAGGCCCCCAACCAAGGAAGAACACAAGGGAAGGACTTGAACTTTATTTTGCCTTCCATCACAGTGAGGAATGTGTAGGAGTCACTGTGGTGGATGTTCATGTTCAAATGTGGCCAGTGAAATTCCTCGTATGTTGCAAAACATACTTGACGAATAAAATCTGATTCTGATTCTGATATTAGTGGCAAGCTCATAGAACATTATGATGACTTTGTTGCTGAACATCCTCCATGACTTCACCCAGGCTGAAGCTAAATTAGAACTTCAGATATTAGGCTTATTTGGCAAATATCTGACTGGGCCTTGGATGAAGCGCTTCTACACTTCAAGCCAGAATCAGATCAACCATGTTGATGGCATCAAAGTGGTTAAAGGGGTGATTGCTGCTCTAAAGGAAGCCACAGGAAATCCAGACAACTTGATATTGGCAAGCGAAGATTTCTTCTTGATACCACATTGACAAAACTTCGGGAGCTACCAGTACATCCACAGTTCAGTTCAAAGATGAGGAGCTGTCTTCAAGCTGTCATCACTGTGTTGGAGAGGCAGTATAGTAAATACTTAGAACTTGATGTAACTGAGAAACGGAAGGAGGAGACTGCATCAGCAAGATCACACAACATTGATGCAGAGGAGATAATGGGGATGTTTAGCTCATCGAAACAGAAATCTCTCAATGTCACCATGTGTTATTTGTCATGTAAAATGCGGGCCTGCAAGAATAGAACATTCAACTACTTTGATAACCTCGAGGAGTAATGTTGGGAGGAGGTGCTCTGTAAGGCAGTGACATGGGGAGAGTGCAGAGGAACAGACGGAAGAAAAAACAGAAGGAATTGAGAGCAGAAATCATCAAGCGACAGAAAGACAAGGAGCATGCTTGGGACATGAAAGAGAGAAAAAACTAGGAAAAAAATTGAAAGAGACTGATTTAAACAGCATTCGCAGAGAGTATCCGAATTTGGACTACTCCAAATGTGATGATCTACAGGACATTCTTAATGGAAAAGTCGTGGGCAGAAAGGCATGTCATGCATGGTTAGAGAAGCAAAAACCTGTAGTTTACAATGCTAAAATTGAAAAGTTGTGGAAAAACAAGGTGTACAGAGTTGCTTATTGGTTGCAATCTGAGGAGTATGATGATGCTACTGATTACGTTATGCCAATGCACCAGCTAGCAACTGATCTTCTCCATAAAGACTTGGTCTATTGCTAGAAATTGTGATTTCTTTCTTTCTTTCTTTCTTTCTTTTTAAAATACTTTTATTGTTTTTTCCCCAAAAAACACAAACAAAACATAAAAAACAGAGTAAAAAGAATAATGATAAACATAACAATTATATTGATACATAGGGATCAGGATTACATTAATAATATAACCTAATATGAGACCAGTGTCAAAATACACATTGAATATAGACCTAGTGTCTCTATTTAAATATAGTTAAATCTTAAAAAGAAAACCTATCAATGTAAAAAGAAACACAAAGATAAAAAGGTAAAAAGAAAAGGTAAAAACAAAACCCCGCTAAACTAAAGAAAAAAAGGAAAAAAATAAATAAAAATAAAAAATAAAATAAATAAATAAAAACAAAGCAAAGCAAAACTGAATCCGAACTGAGAGTTTCAACAATTTAAGTCTGTTTGTCGTCAAGTCCGTTCCACCATATAGAGGTAAAATAGTTTTTATAATGGTTAAACAGGGAGCAGTTTATGTTGTATGAAAGTGTTGAGTGCATTGTCCCCAAGTCCTATCAAATTTAACCAAGGTTCAACAATGTCACTCCTAATTTTTTCTAAATTTAAACATGATATCTTTTCATAATACCACTGGAGTGTGATCGGAGGGATGGAGTCTTTCCATTTAAATAAAATAGATCTTCTGGCGATTAATGTGGTAAAAGCAATCAACCGATGGGTGAAGCGGGACAAATGAATAAAATCTAACATTGGTAGCCCAAAAATTGCAGTAATAGGATGAGGTTGTAAATCAATACCTAAGACTACAGAAATAGTATCAAAAATTTATTTCCAATAATTTTCCAATAGTGGGCAGGAACAAAACATGTGGGTCAATGATGCCACTTCAGGGTTACATCTATCACAGGTAGGGTTTATATGACCATAAAAATGAGCCAACTTTTCTGTTAACATGAGCTCTGTGAACCACCTTGAATTGTATAAGAGCGTGCCTTGCACACATTGAAGAGGTATTGACTAATTGAAGAATCCTCTCCCATTTCTCTATAGATAAAGAAATTTGAAATTCTCTTTCCCAGTCATTCTTAATTTTATAAAATATATCTATTTGTAATTTCAAAATCAACTCATAAATAGTCGTTATTAATCCTTTCTGATAAGGGTTCAAATGTAAATGTTTTCCAAAATTTCAGTTTGATGTGGAAGCGGAAAAAGGGGTAGAGTAGCCTTTAAAAAATGTCTAATTTGTAAATATCTAAAAAAGTGTGAATTAGGTAAATTATATTGATTGGAGAGTTGTTCGAAAGACATAAAACAACCCTCCAAAACCAAATCACGAAAAGCTACTAATCCCTTCCTCTTCCATAACAAAAAGACTTGATCAGTTCTAGAAGGTTGGAAGAGAAAATTGGATAAAAAAGGACTCGATAAGATAAAATCATTTAGACCAAAAAACTTACGAAATTGAAACCATATTCGGAACGTATGTCTTATTATTGGGTTAGTCGTATATTTATACAATCTCGTAATTGTAAAAGGTAACAAGGCCCCCAGAATAGAAGCCAATGATAGCCCTTGAAAGGAATCAGGTTCAAGGTTTATCCATCCTGGGCATTGGGTATCTTCTAAATCTTTTGTCCAAAATGTTAAATAACAAACATTGACTGCCCAATAGTAGAATCTAAGGTTCGGAAATGCCAAACCACCATCTTTTTTTGATTTCTGTAAGTATTTTTTACTTAGTCTGGGATTTTTATTCTGCCATATATATGGAGATATTTTGGAATCTGTAATATCAAAGAAAGATTTGGCAATAAAAATTGGTATCGTCTGAAATAAATACAGAAATTTAGGTAAAATGAACATTTTAATAGCATTGATTCGGCCAATTAAGGATAAGGACATTGTTGACCATTTAGTAAACTGATGTTTAATATGGTAAATTAAAGGAATAAAATTAGCTTTAAATAAATCCTTGTGTTCCTTGGTGATCTTAATACCTAAATAAGTAAAACTTTTGGTAGTCAATCTAAGTGGAAACTGTCCATAATTCGAAACAAGATTATTTAATGGAAAACGTTCACTCTTACTAAGATTTAGTTCATAACCAGAAAAATTACTAAATTGATTAAATGCTACTACTATTGCCAGAATAGATTTGTCAGGGTTAGAAATGAATAATAACAGATCATCTGCATAAAGAGATAGCTTATGTGTCTTATTCCTACAGACAATACCAAAAATATTAGGGGATTCCCTAATAGCGGTGGCTAAAGGTTCCAAAGCAATATCAAATAGTAAAGGACTTAAGGGACAGCCCCGTCTAGTACCTCAAAAGAGCCTGAAAAAAGGGGATCTCTGATTATTAGTAAATACAGAAGCCTGAGGTATATGATATGTCAGCTTGATCCAAGAAATACATTTTGGAGCAATCTTAAATTTTTCAATTGTATTGAATAAGTAATCCCATGCTACTCTATCAAACACCTTCTCAGCATCGAGTGAGATGACACATTAAGGGTTTTATTTGATGCTGTATATACAATGTTCATTAATCTCCTAATGTTAAAGTATGAGTAACGATTTTTAATAAAACCTGTCTGATCTTCAGAGATAATATGCGGTAAAATATTTTCCAATCTCATAGCTAATATTTTGGAAAGAATTTTGAAATCTACATTTAACATCGAAATAGGTCTATATGATGTCACTTCAGTAGGGTCTTCATCTTTTTTAAGAATTAAAGAAATAGAAGCTACATAAAAAGATTGTGGTAATCTATTCTTTAAAAAGGCTTCTTTAAACACCTTGCATAGACATGGAGACAATAAATTTGAAAAATACTTTTAAAAATTCTACTGTAAACCCATCTAAACCGGGAGTTTTGCCATAATTCACTGAAAGAATTGCTTTCTGTATGTCTTCTTCCGTGATGGGTTCATCTAACACCAGAGACTCATTATATGGTAAATTTGGCAAGTTCAGTTTCTTTAAAAACTAATTATGTTGGAATCAGTAGGAAATTCTGATTGGTATAGGGAGGTATAAAATTCCTGAAAGGATTTATTAATATTGTCATGGTCTGCAGATTATGTACCATCCCGTTTACTCACTTTAGTAATCTGACGCTTGGCCGACACCGCTTTCAATTGATTAGCGAGTAATTTACCTGATTTTTCACCATGTATATAAAATTGACTTTTGGTTTTAAGTAGCTGGTTCTCAATCAGTGATACTAATAATAAATCATGTCTCAATTGAAGTTCAACTATTCTTATAGAGCTCTAAACTAGGAGCTTTTGAATATTTGTTATCAATTTCTTTAATCTCGTCAGCCAATAACCATATAACCATATAACAATTACAGCACGGAAACAGGCCTTCTCGGCCCTTCCAGTCCGTGCCGACCATTTATTTTCCCCTAGTCCCATCTACCTGCACTCAGACCATACCCCTCCATTCCCTTCCCGTCCATATACCTATCCACTTTACTTTTAAATATTAAAATCGATCCTGCCTCCACCACTTCTGCTGGGAGATCATTCCACACAGCCACCACTCTCTGAGTAACAAAGTTCCCCCTCATGTTACCCCTAAACCTCTGTCCCTTAATTCTCATGTCATGTCCTCTTGTTTGAATCTTCCCTACCCTCATTGGGAAAAGCTTATCGACGTCAAAATACACGTATTTCTTTTTGAGTTTGTTTTTTTAATCCCGCGGAGTATGAAATAATTTGTCCATGAATATATGCCTTAAAAGCATCCCAGACTACACCATTGGACATTTCTTCAGTAGAGTTTGTCAAGAAGTTAAAAGCAATCTGATCTTTCATAAAATTAATAAAGTTTAAGTCTTGAAGCAAAGTAGCATTAAATCACCATTGTTTAGCATTAAACGTGGAATCAGGTAGTTTGATTGATAGTTTCAATGGTGCGTGATCAGAAATAGCAATTGCATCATACTCACACGCAGTGACCGATGGAACTAGCCGAGTATAAAATAGTCAATCCTAGAATAACTATGATATACGTGAGAGAAAAATGAAAATTCTTTGTCATTTGGGTGTGAGAATCTCCAAACTTCTAACATTCCAGAGTCACGTAAAAAAGAATGAATAAAATTATTTGATTTATTGGGAAGCACATGATCAGATGTAGACCTGTCAATCAAGGGGTTCAGACAGCAGTTGAAATCTCCACCCATTATTAAAAAGTGTTCATTTAAATTAGGAAAGGATGCAATTAACTGTTTAAAAAACTCAGGGTGATCAATATTTGGTGCATAGACATTCACCATAGCAACATTTTGCTTATAAAGAACACCGGTAATCACCAACAATTTGCCATATGGATCAGATATTGTTTCATAGTGAACAAACGGAATTGAGGAGCCAATAAAAACAGACTCCTTTCACCTTAACCTGTGAATTTGAATGAAACTGTTGTCTTCTCCAAAACTTGCAGAATCGTAGATTGTCATCTTGCCTTACATGAGTTCCCTGAACAAAGATAATCTGAGCATTTAGTCTGTGAAGAACTTTAAAAAAAAATGTTCCCTCTTAATGGGATGGTTCAAGCCATTCACATTCCATGAAAGGAAGTTAATAACTTTATCCATATTGCTTGTAAAAATAATGTGGGATATAATGGGTTAATTTCTTGAAGCCTAATACTTCATGATACTGGAAGAAGAAAAATCTAGGGCAGAGCCAGAAGTGACGACATTTCAGACATTTTTGTAGTTCAGAATTTGCACAAATGAAGGACACTAAATAAGGAACAAAAGACCCCCCTTCCTCACACCCCTATAAAGCCCCAAACTGACCAATAGACAGTCAGTAAGCTCCGTAATCTCTTCCCTGACCCCATCTCTCCTAGCAACAGCACCCAACATAGAAAGGATCATATTTAGCCACTCCTAGCCATAACACAATCATTGTTATCTCTTTGAAAGAGAACATAAAATACAGGCTGGCAATAGAGTTAAAGAGCAAATGCTACATATTATTATCGAAGGTCAAGATATGAAAAACAAGAAGTGTGTTCTCTTAGTTTGTCTAACGACAGGGGAACACAAATGAACAAAGAAATTCTTAAAAGTTAGAATATATAAAATAAAAACAACTCTGTCCAGTTAAATTCTTAATCATTACCAAACAATATGTTGTCAAAATAGGACCAGTAAATCTCCAATTATAACTTAATCAGCTATCAATTACTCCCCTTCCTCCTCGTAACTCTCCAAAAAGCTAGAGACGTCTTGAGGATTGTTAAAAAATCAAGTATTACCGTTGAAAAGTCGAATATGCAATCTAGCTGGGTATGGTGAAACTGGGCGCAGCTTTTTTTTGCACAAATCAGACATTAGATTATAAAAGGACTTTCTTATTTCCAAAAGCTCATAACTATAATCAGGAACAATCCAAAACTTGCATCCTTCATTTTCAAGAGAGAGAGCGGGGGAGGGAGAGAGACAGAGGGGGGGGGGGGGGGGGTTGGGGAGGGAGAGAGAGAGAGGGGGAGGGAGAGAGAAATAGAGGGGAGGGAGAGAGAGAGGGAGAGAGAGAGAGAGAGGGGGGGGAGAGGGTGAGAGAGAGAGGGGGGGAGAGAGATGGGGAGAGAAAGAGACGGGGTGGAGAGAGAACAGAGAGAGAATGGGGAGAGAGAAAGAGAAAGGGGCAGAGACAGAAGGGCAAGAGACAGAGATGGAGGGGGGAGGAGGTGGAGGGTGGGTGAGGGGGGAGGGTGGGGGAGGAGGGGTGAGAGAGATGGGAGGGGTGAGAGAGGGAGAGAGGGGGCTGAGAGGGGGGAAGGGAAGGGGGGAGTTGATTTTTAAAAAAGTTATGGGCTTTTGACTGTCCTCGATCACAGCTTTTGAGTTGAGTCAATGGAAAAGCAATAGGGAACAATATGTTAATTTCCGAGTATGAAAACGGCCATAACTTTTTAAATTAAACCTCTTTTTATGCTTTATCTGATGGGATAAATTGCAGACGATTTTTAAAATCTCAGCATTTTGTAACATTGCTACATTATATGGGATGTGCATACACACCCAGCATGCACTGATATTACTGTGAAGGTCATATTCAAACCTCATGGACAGAAACAAATTATTTCCCCAAGTCCAATCCATCTGGGCCAGCCCCAGAATAAAACAGAGGGTCAGGAGCCCCATTGTCCTTTCTTGGTTCCCTGATCCATTTACAGTCAATCAGATGTACCAACAGGGGTGATCTTCAATCTTCACAGCGGTTGATGTTGTTGGTAGCACTTGGTACAGTTCCTTTCAACACATTCTCAATTTCTTCTGATCCAATTACCTTATCAGTACGTAGTCTGTAGGTATGGACTCGTCCCTGTGTTCAGCTCGTAGTGGCTTCTGTGCCTCTTGTACCTGGGAATGCAGACCTGGCAAGGCATGGGTTAATTGCTGTGCATAAATAATGAATTCATCGCTGAAGGCCTGTAGGTGTAACTTCCACACTCTACGCGCACCCCAGGGGGTATGTAGCGTGGGGTCACCCTCATTTCAAGGACGGCCATAGCTTATCCTGTTATCAATTTTAAAGGCAGTAACCCTGACTCTCTAGCTGGGGTTGTTCCGAACCATCAGAATAGCTGGGAATACCTTAACCCATTCCTGTCCAGTCTCGGTCAAGGCTTTACCTAAACTCTTTAGTGTCCTATTCATTCCCTCCACTAATCCAGAACTCTGCAGGTGGTTTGGGAATGTGTAATCACACTTTAACTACTTTAAGGCAGAGCCTCGTTCATCACCTTCGCTGTGAATGTGTTCCCTAATCAGAGTCTATCTGAAGAGGGTGCTCCACCTAAATATTATCTCTTTGACTCCTTATCACAATTCTAGCTGTTCTATCTTGGTATGGGAATACCATCATCCAGTAGGTAAAGTGATCAATCAGTACTAAATAGTACCCTTTATTTTATGACTAGAGCAAGGGTCCTGTGAAATCTATCTGTCTATGTTGATCTGCAGGCTATACTCATTTCCCACATGGCACGTCAACTATCTTATACTGCCCTTAACTTCCCTGCTTCCAAGTCACACTTTACAATGGGGAGAGTGTAAAACTATAATTCCCCTCAGTCTGTTAGGCTCTAAGATTTCCACTGCCCATGTTACGTAGTCACGTGCTAAAGCACATCGGTGCAGCCATGCTACCACAGGACTTTGCCTAGTGGAGCAGCATGCAACTGGCCTCATTTTGTCGTCATGGTCTGTTACTACCACTTCTGTACCCTTCTTTCATTATCACAGCACAAATGAAGGAGTTTAGTCAAATATGAGAATCCCAGTGCTGGGAAGGAGGTAAGGGTTAGTTGGTATTTTTGTCTTCAATTATGCAAATATGTTTCTCCTTTCCAATCTATTTTATCTGTCATTTTTCACCCCCCCCCCCCCCCCCATAATGAGTTCCCTCAAACCCCCTTTTGTAAGCTATGGTCTGATGTCATCAACTAGCACAATACTGCATGGACCATCATTTGGCCTTTACCCAGCACATGCTTCAAGCTTCCACACATTTACTTGGCTGGAGACAGGAAACCTGGCTGCTCATTTGCATTCTAAAAGACAAACACTATGATCACATCAAACCAAGCTTTCCCCAAAGAACTCAAAAACTCAAAATCAGTAATCCATAACTCTTCGCTAATATTCTTAAACCCTTTAAAAATGGATAATTATTAAGAAAAAAACAATTTAACAATTATCCCCAATTGTTCCAATCTATCTCCTCAAATTTACAATTTCAAATTCCTAACATAAAGGTATACTAATCACAATTTTCCCAAATTAATTTTCTTTTCCTGTGATAATGGCATCTCCAATCTTATCTAACACTTTAACCAAGATGCCAAAAGCATCCATAGTCACGAGTCTCTCTCAGCCCGGCTACTTTGTGAATGCCAAACCTTTTTAGTTTGCTAAATCCAATTGGCGACTACTCTCTTTAGTAGTAAAACATATTAATTTACAACAAACCTTTATAGTTTGGTCTATCCAATTGCCAACTAGTTTCTCAATAGCAAATTACCTTACTGACTACTCACCTAGTAGCAAAACCTCTTATCAACTACTATCCTAGTCACAAAAAAATACATGTTAATTTACGACATACTTTTTAAGTTTGCTCTATCCAATTGCCAACTATTTTCCCAGTAGCAAAATACCAAGACAGTTGGTCTTTCCTTCGTTGTCTGCTTCTAAGGATTTTGGCAGGAAACTAGATCAACCTTCTGATGAGTTTTCCCGGGAGCTTCTTCGGGAGGTCGGCCTCAAGAGGTCCGACTAGTGCACTTTTTTCTCCCCATCCGATCCCGGTCAAACTGCATCCTCTTACTCAGTCGTCTGTTGATGGTCCCAGCAAAATCCTGCCGACTACGCCAATGATACAGTACACTTCATAAACAACACAAGGGGTTAAAGGTAAACCAAACCAAGCTTTACTCAATTCGTCATAACAGGGGTGGCAGGGAACAGTAGGCTAATCCCCGAGCAGCCACCCAAAGATAAAGTGTTTTCCAATTTCTTATGTTCTATACTATTACTAAAACTCTCATCTTGTCCTCTTTCGGTTTGCGTTTTTTTAAATTTGTGCAAAAATAGTACACTATATCGCTAGGATTTTTTGGCCACCTTACTCATCGTTCTCCTCTACTTCAAGGGCACCAAGATTTGTTCCAATCGGTGGAATATTACAAAAGATATGAAGGTTTACAAATCGTGAGATCGGCAGATGGTCTTCTTGCCTGTCAGTCACCATGAAGGTAACGCCCCTTCCAGCACCCGCTGTCAATCACCGGGGCGAGGAGAATAAACCCACGGAGGCGGGGCTGATTTCAGAGCCCATGAGTGAGAGAGTCCAGAAGCCGTGAGTGAGAGAGCCCAACCCGCGAGCCGCCCAGCCTGCGAGCTGCCCGGCCCGCGAGCCCTCCACACAACCTTTCCCCCCACACAACCTCTAGCCCACACACAACCCCTCCCCCCCACACAACCCCGCCCCCACACAACCCTTCCCCCACACAACCCCCCCATAACCCCTCCCCCACACAACCCCTCCCTCCACAACCGCCCCCCCACAACCCAACCCCCCTACAACCCCTCCTCCCCTACAACCCCTCCCCCCACAACCACTCCCCCCCTCCACAACCCCTTCCCACCCCCACACACCCCCAAGTCCACTCCCCCCCACATCACCCTCTCCTTCCACCTACACTCTCCCATCCACACCACCCCTCCTCCCCGACCACCCACCCCCCCTTGCCACACCCTTCGCCCCTTCCCTCCCCTTGTCCGTTCCCACACATGAAAGGGGAGGGGGAGCGAGTGCTGGGGTTTGAGGGGAAATGAGCTGAGCCTGCTCAGTTAGGGGCTATGGGTGAGTGGTGGAATATTGCCTTGGGGGAACAGGTTGCCTTGGGGGAATGGGTTGTGGGGGTGGGGAGCGGCCCCACTTGGTCTTAAGGGCCTGTCCCACTTGTTGGTCATTTACGCGACAGGCCGGTTGCACACGTCATCGCCCGTCAGATATTTTGCAAATAAAATTAGCTGGCATATTGACATAATTCATTAAGTGAAACATTGATAACATTATTGTTTGTTGGAAAAATTATTTTAAACTTTCTGAAATCCTCCAGCAAACACAAAATTGTATTCCATTATAGCAGTTTGAGGGTTTGAACCCACCTTAAGAATTAGTTTGTAATTTTTTTTTAAATTGTGTTAGTAAAATTGTTGGTGGTTATTTAAAAAAAAAACGAATTTGGTTACTAGTGCTCTTTTAGGATATAAAATCTGCAATCCTTACCTGGATGTTAACTTTTGAAACATCCTTAACTAAGGATGGTTTAAAAAATACTTAGGAAGGTGTTACTCTGAAGGCATTACTCTGAAAGCATTGATGCTTACAGCGTAATTTTACTTCGGAGTCATGTGAGTCATTACGTTACCCGCTCAGCGCGAACGAGCCAACTGGTGGCAACTCCGCTCTATCCAGTGGTAAGCTCAACTCGACGGTGAGTTATCTTTTTTCCAGGTTCTTCTGTTTCCTTTTTGCAGGACTCAGTGAGGTACCTGCATGGCTGGGTCGAAGTCCGGATGGGCCGCAGATCCCGGATACAGAGACCGCGGAAGTGCGGGTAGCCGGCGGCCGGTGGACCCCCCCCCCCCCCCCCAAGAGTCACTGACATCACAGTCAGTGCTTTCCAGACTGGCTGTGGCTCCCCGGAAGGGGGTTAAACTACCACACGCCGGCAAGGTCTGTAGCCTGGCCAGGAGAGTTCCCCCGACACACAGGGGACATCTGCTCCAGACCGGCAATGATTCCCCGGGAGGGGGTTAAGCCAACCACACACCAGCAAGGTCTGTGAGCCAGGTCCGTAGGGTCCAATCACCCAACTACAGGGGACGTCTGCTTCCAGGCCGGCTGTGGTTCCCACGTAGGGGGTAAAATGAACCACAGGCTGGCAAAGTCTAGGAAGTCAGGCAAGGAGGGTTCCCCCCCCACATACAGGGGTCAGCTATAACCAGACCGCTGTGGTTCCCCACGTCGGGGGAAAACCTAAAGCAGTGGGGCAGGCCTGTGGAAGTCAAGCCAGGAGGGACCCTGCCAACCAATAGCGGTCAGCCGCTCCCCTCCTACTTGGGAAACGTTTTCAAACATTCAAATCCACATGGAGCACCTGATGGAGAGGTGCTCCACAATGATATACTCCAATGAAGGGAAATATCAGCCCGGGTATTATGGAGAACCCGCTGGCAGCCGCACCTGTTTTTCAGGGCTGCACAATGTCTCCCTCTCTGAGGAGGGGAGCATTCAGGGTCAGTTTCAGTCTGACTGAGAGCAAAAACCTGACATAGGGCTGCTGGAGGGGCCATGTCAGCGCAGGTAGCCTCAGGGGCCTGCAGGCAGCACCTGTTTTCAGGGCTGCCTACGAATCTCACTCTCTGTGGAAGGGAGTGCGAGTGATCAATTTGGAACGGACTTCAAGTTCTAAGTATGCCCGTGCAACATACTGGAGCACATGCGTATGGCTTCAAGAGATACTCGCAAATGCTACAAGTGTCAGCAGTGAACAGCGCAACCCGGGTGACATTGGAGAGCTTGCAATCCAAGAAATGAATCCAGCCGCCAAATCCTCTGGTCAGGTAAGACTTTTCCCACAGGTAAGACCAGGATGTGGAAGCAAAAGCTGTCGGGCTAATCAAGGCCGACGACGAGCAAAGCTTCATCGGCAGGTGACGACACACCCCACGCCTCCATCGGGGGCAGCGGTTCACTGAAGCCGGTGGCAGCTTGAAAGTTGTGCATGGAAATATGGCCAGCTTTGTCTTTTGAGGCATGCTCAGAATTGTGGCCAGAGCTGTCTTACGAGGCAGGCTCAGTATGATGAGAGTTTTCAGACCAAGCTTAACGGCTTAGCATACGACCACCGGTAGCCATGGAGGTAGATGGATCTTGTTCTCCCAAAACATGGGTTTGTGGACCATTTACATATTGTTAATATTTACACTTGTGTTTTTCTACAAGTGACCATGCTTGCATGAGATTTAGATCTGGGTTTAATAAACTGATGATAACATGTGATTACTTTATACTGCACAACATACTAGGTTCCAATCAGGCTTGGAATTGGAGACAGAGTTGTTTTTCGAGACAGGCCCTGTATTATGGGCTGAATTGCCTTTCTGGATAGGGTGAAAGATGCAATGTCACTTCATCCAGATTTAACTCCTATGTGCAGTATAGGTTTTCAAAATGGGAGATATTTTAAATGTATCTGGATGGGCAATGCAGCAGTAAAACTGTTGCAAATGGGCTACTTCAGCTCCCAGGTTTATTTACCAAATTTGTTCAACCGGTGCTTGGGCTGCTCAGAGCTCTTGAACATTGTTATCACCTATCTGGATAATGTTGTTTAAACACTGTATTTTACTAAATTAACTGTTGCACCCCAAACTATATTTGAGGATTGGGGTCCTTTAATCTATCCAGTTGGGGTGTGAGATTGCAACCTTCACGTGGTCCACCCTGTTTCGACTAATGCAATCAACCCGACATGCACAAACAAATAGATCAAATAGAACAAGTCGACCTACAACTTTAGGCTTGTGCACGCCATACGCAAGAAGAAGAATCCATCCAGTTAAATTTAAGTTGATACCGATCAGAACAATTGACTGTTGGGATTACATTTTACTATTAACTTAACAGGGACTCCGCCCTGGGCCAGGAGGTTGAATTATCAGAAGCCTGTAACAACCTCGTTGTTATAAGCAGCAATCTACTCATTAAGTGTAATTGGCAATATAGCAGCTGTGTTCCAGTGGTGCAAATTGGGCCTTTGCATTATCAGTACCTACTACGTGCAAAGAATTAACCCCTCAGTACCATGTAGGTCTTTGTTAATAGACCCAGGCCTATCCCAGCTGAAGCTACCAAAGTCACACGGTGGCAGTATTCAGCATTGCTCCAGTAAGTTTGGTCAGTCATCCTCAGTAATTACAAACTGATGATAGTCCTCAAAGATGAGAAATTACGACTGCCATCTCCAGTTGTGGAGGTGGATATGGTTTGCATCAGTCACCACTTTTCAGTTTGGTATCAACTACCTATAACACTAGGTGCATCCTATAGGTTAAAGGTTATTGTGCGAATATACATAATCTGCATGTCAAATCAAATTGATATACCATGGTGGTAGCATATGTAAGTCACATGGGTGCAATAAAGTTAAACTATCCAATGATTTTTACCTAACCTCATTTGAGGCTATTGTGTCATTAAGTGAAACCAATGACAACACAGAATGAATGTTGAATCACCAAGTGTTTAATATCATCATGACTCGATAGAACACCGAATATTGATATGTTTACATCAAGACTCTTTTTCCAGTTGTTAATACATGGCATACAGTGGCGAGAATACACTATCACCACACTGGGGAGGAATGTTTTCTTGCATCTCTTCCTGCATACTGCCAATTCAGTCGGTGTCTTGCAATTAATCCAGCAAGACACCGCTTCAGGCGTTCAAACGGCCTGACTGGCATACGCAGTCACGGGTGCCCGCTAATGTTGCAAAATTGTATAGAACCTAACATGGTCATTCTAAATATAACACTTGCTGGTTCTGCCTGTGACATGGGAAACCAGCCACTGCAAGAAAATCAATTAATTGACTTGCAGACTCTGAGATGACTATGCCTACGGCTCGGGATGTCCGGCCGATCCACGTAGTGCACACTGCAGAGTGCAGGGGAGGCACCATAAGACAGTACTATTCCACTTCAGGAAATGGGAACCATTTTGTTCCAATATACATGTTACATACAACACACCACGGATACTGATGTCTTGCAGTTAATTTTCACATGGATCTATGACAATAATTAAGGAAAGTGCCATTCACTATGCCAACGAGCTTTCTCATCATATTTGCTGCAGCAGTGGGACCCACACTGTCGGGCCTCACGCTTCGATCTCCAGAATATAAGGATATCTTTAATACAAGTTCTCCCAGGCCTGGTAATATGGAAGTATGGGACATAGACCTAATGTTAACATTACTTCACCAGGGGGCTCTGGCTACATCCTAAGCTTTAGCCGGCTCTCAAAGTTTCTTATCCTCATGGCACTGGCCTCAGTGCACCGGGTCCAGTCATAACGTAAATTGTGACTGGACAGGATGGTACATCTGTTTATACATAACATTTTATGTTTTTGATTTAATTAACCAGAACTAACCAGGGCCTTAAGTCTCAAACAGGTTTCATAGCTACCCTATGGACTTTCGGTAATGTGTGGTCACACCTTTACACTATACATCTAGGTCACCTAGAGCCTCCAAGGCTCTTCACTAGCTATGTTTGTTGTGATTTCACACCACTGCTTTGAAGATTGACACGCTCAGTGGACTGACGGCCTTCACATAAACGCTCATCATAACTCCTCATAAAATCAAGATCAAATTTCAAACTGGTAAGTTCTCGTTTAATCTTACTATTATTTTATCATTGTGGCCGACTGCGTATGGGCGGCTCGCGCGACACATGGTTACGCACAGTGACGTAATCATGTGTCACAACGTGCTACATGTACTAGGTCAGGACATCAGCGTGTGACTGCAGTACGTCCGCATGCGTAAGTGGTACACCACGCCAGTGAAGCGAGAAGATTTTGAGCAGCACGAATTCCTAGATACCGCTCGCAACTTCATACTCCTCCATGCCTCTCCATGCGCCCATCCCGCGTTACCCACATGCTACCCATGCGTCACAATGCGACTACCACATTTTTGGAGGTTGCATAAATGGCGCGCAAATGACGGCCAAGTGGAACAGGCCAATTATTCAATTCAATGAACTTTATCCATTCGGAACTTCATTTGTGCAGAAAATGAGTGCGTGTACAGTTCACATACCCAGCAACACAACACAATATACCACACACATCACATACCAGCAGTCCATCAGTGGTCAGTAGGTACAACTTGAAAAGCACAATACATGAAGAATAGGCAATAAAAGCATTCAAAGAATGTTAAAACTGTATGTATAAATAAATGAATAAATAAATAGATCAACTATTCATGAGTCTAATGGATGTAGGCACGAAACTCGACATGGCTCTCTTAAGCCCCTGTCCCACTTAGGAAACCTGAACGGAAACCTCTGGTGACCTTGCGCCCCACCCAAGGTTTCCGTGAGGTTCCCGGAGGTTTTGGTCACTCTCCCTAATAGTCGAAAATGGTTTCCACATAGCCGAAGCATCTTCTATGTTCCTGCGATTATTTCAACAAATTCAAAACTGGCCTCGACTAAAAATAGGTTGCCATTTGGTCGAAGCCAGTGGAGTGGGGATGCTGTTTACTTATAAGCAGTCGAAGGCAATCTCCTTCGCTGATCGGCCATTTTGATTGGCTCATTGGAGTTTTCAGCAAAGATCCTATAGGATCTTTGGTTTTCAGGACCTAGAAGATCCGCCGGAAGGTAAAAGGCCCGCTAACTTTATTAAACTTCTTAAAACTGTCTCTACTCCTCCCCCCCCATCTCTCCCCTTCTTCCCCTTTCTCTCTCCCATTTCTCTCTCCCCTTCTCTCTCCCCTTCTCTCTCCCCTTCTCTCTCCCCTTCTCTCTCCCCTTCTCTCTCCCCTTCTCTCTCCCCTTCTCTCTCCCCTTCTCTCTCCCCTTCTCCGCCATTCTCTCCCCTTCTCTCTCCGCTTCTCTCCCCTTCCCTCTCACCTTCTCTCTCCCCTTCTCTGTCCTTCTCTCCCCTTCTTTCCCCTTCTCTCCCTCCCTCCCGCGCTCTCTAAAGGACTTTCCGTGCTCTGTGGCTCCCGTTTACCTTGCTCTTCATCGAGCAGACAACGCTCCTCCGCTGTCCCTGGCCCCCACCTTCACGATGTGTTTGTGTGTGTTTGTGTGTGTTTGTGTGTGTCTGTGTGTGTGTGTGTGTGTGTGTGTGTGTGTGTGTGCGGTCGGTAGCAAAGATCCTGTAGGAGCTTTGGTCAGTGGATGCTTCGGTCGAGGCTTTCCAGGCGCGTGACCAAAACCTCTGGCGACTCATGGAAACGTTGGGTGGGGCGCAAGGTCACCAGAGGTTTCCGTTCAGGTTTCCTAAGTGGGACAAGTCTTGAACGTGAGTGACCTGTATCTCTGGCCTGAGGGTAGAAGACTATTGGCTGTGCAGTGAGTGAGTGGTGTCTGAGGCTATTTGTGCTCATTTTAGTTTGTAAATACTGATCAGTGGTTCCTGCTCCAGTCCAATTATTTTACTGCTCTTTGATATGAATGTGTTGAGTGGGTTACGATGGATGTTGGATAGTGACCCAAACCAGGCTGACATGTTGAAGGTTATTACTGATTCAATTAAACATTTGTCAAAAGTTGTCAGGATTGACTGGTGAACCTGAAGTCTACGGTTTCCTCAGGGAAAAGAGTCGCTGCTGACACATAGAAAATATTGTTTCACTCTTCAGTTGGAAGGTGAGTTTGTGATCTATTATTGTCCCAAGGTGTCTTAATGACTCGACCCTTGCTATTGGTTGGTTGTTGACTAACAGAGTAGGGGTGATGGAAGGACCTTTACGGAAGTCAACAACCAACTCCTTTGGTGTGGAGATATTGAGGTCAAGGGAGTTCCGCCGACACCACTCTGCAAAAATGTCCATCTCAGACTGTAGCTGTCCGTGTGAGTTGGTGGTGTCCACGATCACAGTGTCATCAGAGTGTTTAATGTATGTTATACCTGGGTTAGTGCTCCTGCAGTCGTTTGTGTATAGTGTGTACAGAACCGGTGAGATTACAGAGCCTTGTGGGGCTCCTGTGGAGACTGTCTTGGATGAACTGAGGAGACCATTGACTCGGACCCTCTGGTGTCTATCTGTTAAGAACGAGAGGATCAGGTGTGGGTTGACATCCATCTGGAGCAGGTTTCCTCCCGTCAGGTGAGGTTGCATTGAGTTAAAGGCGCTAGAGAAGTCCACAAATACCAGTCTTATGAATGATTTGAGCTTCTCAAGATGGGTGTAGGCGCCATGCAGCAGTGTTAGTGCAACGTTATCCACACCTCTGTGCCCCTTTGTACGCAAACTGAAAAGGGTCAGCATGCATACTGACCTCAAGATTCAAGATTCAAGAGAGTTTATTGTCATGTGTCCCTGACAGGACAATGAAATTCTTGCTTTGCTTCAGCACAACAGAACATAGAAGGCATGACTACAGAACAGATCAGAGTGTCCATATAACCATATAACAATTACAGCACGGAAACAGGCCTTCTCGGCCCTTCCAGTCCGTGCCGACCATTTATTTTCCCCTAGTCCCATCTACCTGCACTCAGACCTTACCCCTCCATTCCCTTCCCGTCCATATACCTATCCACCATTATATACAATTATATAAATATATACACACATGAATAAATAAACTGATAAAGTGCTAATAAACAAATAATGGGCTATAAATGTTCAGAGTTTTCTCCGAGCCAAGTTTAATAGCCTGATGGCTGTGGGGAAGTAGCTTTTCCTGAAGCTGGTCTTTGCAGTCTTCAGGCTCCTGTACCTTCTACCTGAAGGTAGCGGAGAGATGAGTGTGTGGCCAGGATGGTGTGGGTCCTTGATGATACTGCCAGCCTTTTTAAGGCAGCGACTGCGATAGATCCCCTCGATGGAAGGGAGGTCAGAGCCGATGATGGACTGGGCAGTGTTTACTACTTTTTGTAGTCTTTTCCGCTCCAGGGCGCTCAAGTTGCCGAACCAAGCCACGATGCAACCGGTCAGCGTGCTGTCTACTGTGCACCTGTGGAAGTTAGAGAGAGTCCTCCTTGACAAACCGCTGAAACTGGGAAAGAATAAGCCTTTGAAAGCCTTTCATGACCAAAGATGTTAATGCCACAGGCCGGTAGTCATTGTCACAGGTGGGATTGCTCTTTTTGGCTACAGGACAGATGTTTACGGATTTCCAGTGTGACGGGATTGAATGTTCTGACAGGGAACGGTTGAAGAGATGACAGAAAACGGCAGCCAGCTGACTGTAGCAGGCCTTCAGCAACCGGCTACAGATCTGGTCAGGTCCTGGTGCTTTGTTCAGTTTCATCCTCCTCTGCATGCGTTCAACCTCCCCCTGTCGTAGCTCCAGGTTTACTTGGGTAGGTACCATTGGAGTGAGCTCAGCTATTAGCTCCTCCCTCTCCTGTGAGTAGTCAGACTGGTCAAACCTGCTGTAGAATTGATCAAAGATCTTATAGCGAGCAAGATAGATCACTCGACGAAAAAGACGTAGTACGGTCATGGGTCGATTCATGGGTAATTTTCGGCCCCATTTCCATAACCGTCTTCCGTCTCCGCACCAAAGATCCCATCGCGGAGCAAAGATACTAGTGCGGAGACGTAAACCGGTTACGGAAACATCCTCGTAAAAATCTTCTCATTTTCAGAATTATAATTTATAATCATCGAATGTCGTGAAATGCTCCCCACCTACTGGCACAAGGGACTTCTTAACACCTTGTCCTGTGTATTTGATTCTGATGATCTGGACTTGTCCAGTGACTGCTGTGAAAGGACAGCTGACAACATGGGAAAGTCCACGTGACAGCTTGGAGAGACAGCTGACAGGAGGGAACAGACCCCGCTGGGGCCGTCATGGGCTAGCTACCCATGATAGCAGTCCCCAACGCTGTTTCAGCTAGTTGGAGACACCCGCTAAATGCTACAAAAAGTAAATTAAAGGAAATACCCCTAGAGCCTGCGAGAACGAGGGCGCAAGATGGCTCACCGACTAATAACACGGTTACAGACCCAGGAACGGAAACGACCACGGACAAGGAGAGCATGGCACATGAGACATCCACAACAGCTGCGGGACACAAACTTCAGGTGTGCATCTGTGGTTGGGAGAAAAGAACATCAGTGATGGGCTTGAAGATCCGCCAAGGGAGGAAAAAGTGCTTGAGAGAGCAGAGACAAGGGCCTCGCATTGACCAGTACTTCTTACGAAGCAACCAGTCAAATCAGTCGAGTGAAGCACAGTGACGGGACACAAACCAAAGTTCGCAGAGCATCAGCACCCATGTCACTGAAGAGGGTGATACAAGCACAGAAATGGCGGCGGAGGAGCCCACGCAACAACTACAAAGACCGCCATTGGAGGGAAAGATCAAAGGGCACAAACCTGGAGTGAAATGGCCCAAAGCTGTTGAAAAAAAAGAGTGGGAGACGGTCAACAATGACCTTATACATATCTTGGAGCAACAAGTGGGCACAGTAGTGCAAAAGCTTGAAAGGATGGGCAACATAATCTGCAGCTATGGAGAAGAACGGTTTTGGGTGAGTAAAGGGAGAGGTGGAAAGAAATTACCAACACCAATCAAGTCCGGAGGCAGCAGGAGATCGAGAGGCTAATCCGAGAGAGGAGACAGTTGAAAAAGCAATGGAAAAAAGCAACTGACACAGAGAGAGAAGGTCTCATGCTTCTCCAAGAGGACATCAAGAGCCGATTGACAACCTTGCGAAAAGCAGAGAACATGAGGAAACTTCGCAAGAAGAAAGAACACACAAGAACACGGTTCTACAAAGACCCTTTCAAGTTCATCAAAGACCTCTTCGCAAAGGAAAAAAGTGGAACTTTGAAAACATCAAAACAAGAATTGGAGGAACACCTGGAAAAGGCCCACCAAGACACGAAAAGGCATGAGCAGTTAGTCATCCCACATGACATCCCGCCTATTCAACCACCTGAATTCAACCTGGACACCAGCCCTCCGAAATGGAAAGAGGTAGAGAACACTGTCCGGCGAGCAAGAGCAGCATTAGCTCCGGGGCCAAACGGAGTACCATACAAGCTCTACAATACGCACCGGATGTGTTACGCTTTCTATGGAAGCTCATGAGGGTGGTGTGGAAGAAGCAAACAATACCTAAGGCGTGGCGAAGGGCCGGCGGCGTACTAATACCTAAAGAAAAGGATGCGTCAAACATCAGCCAATTCCGGCCAATATGTCTCCTTAACGTCGAGGGAAAAATCTTTTTCAGCATTGTATCCCAAAGGCTATCCACCTATCTGGTAACAAACAAGTACATTGATACATCTGTACAGAAAGCAGGAATTCCAGGATTTTCGGGCTGCTTGGAGCATACAAGCATGATCTGGCACCAGATCCAAGCAGCTAAGAAGGACAAGAGAGACCTACATGTGATCTTCCTCGATCTGGCCAATGCATTTGGTTCAGTCCCCCATGAACTCCTTTGGGAATCCTTTGCCTTTTTCCATGTACCAGAGCTCATCACCACACTGGTCAAGAACTATTTCCAAGACCTGCAGCTGTGCTTCACAACAGCTGAATTCAGTACAACATGGCAGCGCTTGGAAGTAGGCATCATGGCAGGCTGCACAGTCTCACCCTTGGCCTTTACAATGGCCATGGAAGTCATCATCAGGGCCTCAAAATGGGTGGTGGGCGGTGAACGAACCAGGGTTGGGCTCCGTCTGCCACCCATCAGGGCATAAATGGATGACATGACAACACTAACCACTACTGCAGCATGCACCAAGTGGCTACTTGGAAAGCTGCAGGAGAATGCCAAGTGGGCCCGAATGAAAATCAAACCAAGTAAATCTCGAAGCATCTCCATAGTTAAGGGGGTGCTTAGAGACACAAGGTTCTGCATCGGTGACAACCTAATACCAACAGTGTCTGAGCAGCCAGTAAAAAGCCTGGGCAGATGGTACAACGCAAGTCTCAAGGACAAAGAGCAGCTGCAACAACTAAGGCAAGAAATTGTCAACGGCCTGGAGAACATCAATCAGACCCTACTGCCTGGGAAACTGAAGCTCTGGTGCCTACAGTTTGGACTCCTGCCTCGGACAATGTGGCCACTGACCGTTTATGAAGCCCCAATAACAACTGTGGAGAAGATGGAGTGAACCATAACTTCATGCGCGAAGAAATGGTTCGGTGTCCCACGATGTCTAACTAACATCGGCCTCTATGGCAAAGGGGTCCTGGAACTACCTCTCACTAGTCTAACAGAGGAATACAAGTGTTCTAAAGTAAGACTCCAGATGACACTGAGGGACTCAAGAGACAAGACCATCAGTGCTGTTGCACCGCCCCTAGTAACTGGCCGGAAGTGGACACCATCTGATGCCGTACAGCAAGCTTCATCAGCCCTGAGGCACAAAGACGTCATGGGGCAAGTGCAGCAGGGAAGAGGAGGCTTTGGACTTACGACAAGTAAACCAACTTGGCGAAAGGCCACAACATCAGAGCGGAGGACATTGGTGGTTGAGGAGGTACGGCGACAGGAGGAGGCCGCAAGAAGTGCAAAGGCGGTCTCTCTTGCCAAACAGGGGCAATGGATGCAGTGGGAAGGTGTGGAGCGGAGGAAGATCAGCTGGAAAGAACTATGGGCAATGGAATCAAGCAAGATCAGCTTCATCATCAGAGCGACATATCACTTGCTTCCATCACCAAAGAACCTCCATCAGTGGTACGGCGAGGATCCAACCTGTGCCCTCTGCCCAACTCCAGCGACCCTCAAACACATCATGGTAGGCTGCAAGACCAGCCTCACGCAAGGAAGATACACGTGGCGGCATAATCAGGTACTAAAAAGCCTGGCAACAGCCCTTGAGAACAGGCGGTGTGCGACCAACTCCTTGCCTCCGAGAGCAAGCAAACACCCCCCCCCCCAACCTTTAAGGGCAACAACCTTTGTCCGGGAAGGACAGAAAATGCCTAAACATCCTTCCACCAGATCGGAAGAAGGAAAGCTATGCAGGGCCCGTGACTGGAGGATGCTGGCAGACAACTAATCTTTCCACCTGAAATTGCTTTAACCAACCTCAGGCCAGACTTGGTGTTCTGGTCCCATTCACAGAAGACTGCTTACATCATAGAGCTCACAGTTCCATGGGAGAACTCTGTTGAGGAGGCCTATGAGCGTAAGAAGCTGCGCTACGCAGAGCTTGCAGCAGAGGCAACGCAGCGTGGCTGGAACATCAAAGTCTATCCAGTTGAAGTGGGATGCAGAAGATTTGTTGCATCATCTACCATCAGACTGCTGAAGGAGCTTGGAATCCACGGTCAGGCTCTGCGGAAGACCATAAGATCACTCTCAGACGCGGCTGAAAGAAGCAGCCATTGGATTTGGCTCAAGCGGAAAGACCCATGCTGGGCCCCAAGTACGTCATGGTGAATCTTTGGGACAGTTTGACATGGGACACGCGCTGAGGGCTGATCATCCTGCAGCGGGCCGCCCTTGTGGAGGGTGTATAGTGTTAAAAGGCCGAAACACCCAGTGATGCAAGGGTACACTACTGATGATGTGTCCTGTGCCCAACTGTCCTGAAGGTTACCCAGGCCAAGATATATGTATACGCATCCCCCCCCCCCCCGATGTTGAGCGTCTACCACTCTCAACAATCATCGAATGTCGTGAAATGCTCCCCACCAACTGGCACAAGGGACTTCTTAACACCTTGTCCTGTGTATTTGATTCTATTAACACAAACTGTTCCCCCACAACGCTGATTACACTGCGAGTCGGGTCGGGTCGGGTTACTGAAATGGATGAAAAAAAGGCCCAGGTTCCGCTCCGTTGCATACTACACGTCAGCCCATTGCATTTAGCAGGAGTGGTCTATCTTCCTCCACTATAGGATCTTTGGAATTGATTAAGGCTCTCTGCCATGTTGACAGAGTCTTCTGACCAGGTGTTCGATGATGCTGAGTTATTGTTGGGGAGGCCAGCCAGTGTTTTAACGCCTCACCGGGTGTCCCTGGCTTTCCCTTCCTGAAAGAGTTTCTCAACTCTCTCCTTGTAAATTAGTCATTACTAATAATAATAATTAAAAATAACTTTAGTAATTTCCCCCAAAAACTACTGCCGAGGAGCACTTCCAAGAAGTAACTGCTGATGTCTGTTCCAGTGACTGTTATCTTTTCTACTGCCATTCTGTAGTTGGCTTATTCCAGGCATATTCTGTTCTGTGTTTTTTTCCAAGTATTGCAAGTCTCGCTCACGTCTACATGAGTCAGCAGTATATTTCCTCTGTCAGTAGTTTTAAAGCTACATAGACATTTCAGCAAGAAAACAGAGAATGGTCATGTATCCCATCATGCAAGGTAATTCTAGCAAAGAGGTCCGTCTGCAGTTGTGCAGAGCCCTAGTGAGACCACACCTGGAGTATTGTGTGTAGTCTTGGTTCCCTAATTTGAGGAAGGACATTCTTGCTATCGAGGGAGTGCAGCGTAGGTTTACAAGGTTAATTCCCAGGATGGCGGGACTGTCATATGCTAAGAGAATGGAGCGGCCGGGCTTGTAAACTCTGGAGTTTAGAAGGATGAGAGGGGATCTCATTGAAACATATAAGATTGTTAAGGGTTTAGACAGGCTACAGGCAGGAAACATGTTCCCAATTTTGGGGGAGTCCAGAACCAGGGGCCACAGTTTAAGAATAAGGAGTAAGCCATTTAGAACGGAGATGAGGAAACACTTTTTCTCACAGAGAGTGGCGAGTCTGTGGAATTCTCTGCTTCAGAGAGCGCCGCAGTTCCTCCGGCACTTTGTGTTTTGCTCAAGATTCCAGCATCTGCAGTTCCTTGAGTCTCTGAACATTTTTTTGCACTTGGTTAGTTTTCCATTTCTGTTTTATAAAAAGGGTCCTCTGCGACAATGTTTCCAATCAGAAGTTAGTCTGCATCTGGAACGCTTACTTCACCTTCGGTTTACTTTAGAGATACGGCACGGAAACAGGCTCTTCGACCCACCAAGACTGTGCCAACCAGTGATCATCCTGTACACTAGCACCATTCTACACATTTGGGTCAATTTATGATTTACAGAAGCCAATGAACCTGCAAATATACACGTCTTTGGGGAGTGTGGGGGGGAAACCAAAGGACCCGGAGAAAACCCACACGGTCACAAGGAGAACGTACAAACTCCATACAGACCGCACCCACAGTCAGGATGCAACCCGGGTCTCTGGTGCTGTAAAGCAGCGACTCTACCGCTGACCACTGTGTCGCCCTGTGACAAGTCAGAGGCAGCTATAGAAGCGGTCTTTTAGAAACCATTTGGACAGATAAATGGATAGGAAGGGGTACTTGGGCCCATGGGCCAAATGGGACTAGCCCAATATGCCAACCTGATTGGCATGGGCAAGATGGACTGAACGGCCTGTTCCCATGCTGCCAGGCTCCTATACCTTCTTCCCAATGGCAGAATTGAAATGGGAGCATGGCCAGGGTGGCGTGGGTCTCTGATGATGCTGTCTGCCTTATTGTGGCAACTCCTTCTATAGATCCCTTCAATGGTGGTGAGGTCAGTACCCATGATGGACTGGCCAGTGTCCACCACTCTCTGTAGTCTCCTTCATTCCTGGGCATTCGAGTTGCTGAACCAGGTCGTGATGCAACCAGTCAATATGTCCTCTACCGCACGTCTGTAGAAGTTCAAGAGAATATTCCTTGACAAATGGAATCTCGGCAATCTTCTCAGGAAGTAGAGGCATTGGTGGCCTTTATTGATGCCTGCATCAATGTGCTTGGTCCAGTGGTAATCTTCAGAGATGTGCATGGCCAGGAACCTAAAGTTGTTCTAGATCTAGATCTAGGTGTAGAACACTGAAAAGCTCTAGGTAGAGCATCACTCAGCACTGGACAATTGTTTTTTTACATTTTACCAAGCCAATTAACCTACAAACCTGTACGTCTTTGGAGTGTGGGGAGGAAACCGAAGGTCTCAGAGAAAACCCACGCAGGTCCCGGGGAGAACGTACAAACTCCGTACAGACAGCACCCATAGTTGGGATCGAACCCGGGTCTCTGGCACTGCATTTTGCTGTAAGCCAGCAACTCTACCGCTGTGCCACCGCCACTGTTAACTTTCTCTACCACCGAACCATTGATGAAAACAGGATTGTGGATCCTCGGCCTTCTTCTAAAATCAATAATCAGCTCCTTGGTCTTACTGACGTTGAGAGCATGATTAAGTAAGTAAGTAAGTTTATTGGCCAAGTATTCACATACAAGGAATTTGCCTTGGTGCTCTGCCCACAAGTGACATGACATACAATGACAGTTACGATTGACTCCGAAAACACTACACATTAATAATAATAAAACATAAATAATAAAACACCATTGATCAAGCATGTGAACCAACAAAGTACCAGATCAAAGGGAGGCTACAGATTTTTGGCTGTTGAGTAGAGCAATTACTTGTTGAAAAAAGCTGTTTATTCATGTCTGGCTGTGGAAGCTTTGACAGTACGGAGTCGCCTTCCAGAGGGAAGTGATTCAAAGAGTTTGTGGCCAGGGTGAGAGGGGTCAGAGATGATCTTGCCTGCTCGCTTCCTGGCCCTTGCAGTGTACAGTTCATCAATGGAGGGAAGGTTGCAGCCAATAACCTTCTCTGCTGATCAGACGATTCGCTGCAGCCCCTTAAATTCTAAATGTAGAAATATACAACTGCAGATGCAGGTTTATACCAAAGATATACACAAAGTGCTGGAGAAACTCAGCAGGTCAGGCAGCATCTCTGGAGAAAAAGGATAGGTGACGTTTTGGGGTGGGACCCTTCTTCAGACTGCTGGTATAAACCAGCAGTTCTTTGTTTCTACATATTGGCTTACTCCACTGCATACGTAAGTCTCTTCCTCTCAGCAGTTTGAGGAAGGGTCCCAAGCCGAAACGCCAGCACGTGCTCTGTGCAGTCCTCACCGCTGGGCGTGCGCTCTTCAGTCGCTGCCTATATGCAGGAAGAAGGTGCAGGGCCGAGTGGTCAGATGTCCCATAGTAAGGGCAAGGGATGGAGCGATAGGCATCCCTAATGGTGGTACAGCAGTGGTCCAGGGTGTTTGCAGGGAACCACAGTGCGTAGCACAGTGGCGCAGCGGTAGAGTTGCTGCCTTTCAGCGAATACACTGCCGGAGACCCGGGTTCCATCCCGACTACGGGTGCTGTCTGTATGGAGTTTGTACGTTCTCCCCATGACCTGCGTGGGTTTTCTCCGAGATCTTCGCTTTCCTTCCACACTCCAAAGACGTACAGGTTTGTTGGTTAATTGGCTTGGTATAAATTGTCCCTAGTGGGTGTAGGACAGTGTTAATGTGCAGGGATCGCTGGTCGGCACGGACCCAGTGGGCCGAAGGTCCTGTTTCCGCGCTGTATCTTTAAACTAAAAGGACACGTGCTGGTGGCAGTTAGAGAATGGTTTCTTCAGGCTGGCTTTGTTGAAGTCCAGAACCAGGGGCCACAGTTTAAGAATAAGCGGTAAGCCATTTAGAACGGAGACGAGGAAACACTTTTTCTCACAGAGAGCGGTGAGTCTGTGGAATTCTCTGCGGTGGAGGCTGGTTCTCCGGATACTTTCAAGAGAGTGCGAGATAGGGCTCTTAAAGATAGCGGAGTCAGGGGATATATGAGAAGGCAGGAATGGGATACTGATTGGGGATGATCAGCCATAATCACATTGAATGGCGGTGCTGGCTCCAGAATATGATGGAAGGTGCTTTCAAGCATTTGTCCCTTCTGCCTGGAAGGAGAGGGGAGAAGGGAGAATGACCAGGATGAGGGAGATGGGAGGCTGGAAGTTGATGCAGAAGTAATTGACAGCAAGTTTAGCAAATAGGACTATGGCAGGGTGCAAGGACCTCCTCCCTCGACCCTGTCCAGGAACCCCCGACTGTGTTGCCAGGTGAGGCAGTGGACCACTTGCACCTCCTCCAACCTCATCTACTGCATCCGTTGTTCAAGGCGTGGACTCATACATCACACTTTTTCTCACAGAGAGTGGTGAGTCTGTGGAATTCTCTGCCTCAGAGGGCGGTGGAGGCAGGTTCTCTGGATGCTTTCAAGAGAGAACGAGATAAGGCTCTTAAAAATAGCGGAGTCAGGGGATATGGGGAGAAGGCAGGAATGGGGTACTGATTGGGGATGATCAGCCATGATCACATTGAATGGCGGTGCTGGCTCGAAGGGCCGAATGGCTTACTTCTGCACCTATTGTCTATTGTCTATCAGCGAGACCAAACGCAGACTTAGCCATCGTTTCTCTGAACACCTTCGCTCACCCCGCCTGGACCTACCAGATCTCCTGGTTGCCAAACACTTTCATTCCCCTTCCCATTCCCACACTGCCCTTTCTGTCCTGGGCCTCCTCCACTGTCAGAGTGAGGCCAAACGCAAATGGGATGAATAGCATCACATATTTCGTTTACAACCCAGCGGTATGAATATTGATTTATCTAACTTCAAGTAACCCTTGCATCCCCCTCTCTCCATCCCTCACCCACCAGCTTCAAAGTTGTCTTGTTGAGTCTCATTGTCTGTATTAGTTTTCACCTGAGCCACAGCTAACGATGGCCTTTCTTTTATCATCATTACTTTTTTTGCATATCTTTAATTCATTTGTCTATATCTCTCGTTTCCCTTTCCCCCGACTGTCAGTCTGAAGAAGGGTCTCGACCCGAAACGTCATCCATTCCTTTACTCCAGAGATGCTGACTGACCCGCTGAGTTACTCAAGGATTTTGGGTCTAGCAAGGAAAGATAGTTGGATTAAATTGCTTTTATTTCAATGCAAGAGGCCTGACAGGTTAGGAAGATGAACTCAGGGCAAGGATAGGCACATGTGCCTAGGATGCTACATAGCCATCACAGAAACCTGTCTAAGATAGGGACTGGACTGTTAGCTTAATGTTGCATGGTATAGGTGCTTCAGGCGAGGTGTGGATACAAGAGGAGGTGGTGTTGTTTTATTGATTAAGGAGAACATGTGTATAAAATCATGAGAAGAATCGATCAAGTAGACGCACAGAGTCTCTAGCCTAAAATAGGGGAATCGAGAACCATACATGTAAGGTGAAGTGAGAAAGATTTAATGGGAATCGGAGTGGGTAACCTCCAGACTAACCTTTCACACAAAGGGTGTTGGGTGTATGGAATGAGCTGCCGTAGGAGGTAGTCGAGGCAGGTACTGTCGCAACGTTTAAGATGCATGTAGATAGGTACATGGATCGGACAGCTTCAGAAGCATATGGGCCAAATGCGGGTATGTGGGACCAGTGTAGATGGGGCGTTCTGGTCGGTGTGTGGCAAGTTGGGCCGAAGGATCTTGTTTCACACTGTATTACGGCAAGTCTTGTAAATATGCTCCTAAAGCTTACCCCGTTAGTCAAGTCAGTAAAACACTGAGCCAAGCACTGGATCAACTAGACACTTTATTCTCAATCACTCACAAACAAACTTCCTATACGATACCTATCCAACACGGTGAGTCCGATCCTTGTCTCTGCCCATCCAAGCCCTTCAGCCTTATGCAAATAGACACCTCCAGATGGTCAACTCAGTCCCAAGTGCACTTCCAGAAGATCGATCTTGATCCATGTGGTGTCCCCTTTTTTATACTGTATCGGACCCGTGGCATGCAACTATATGAGGGGGTGGGGGGGGGGGGCAACCCCTACAAGCCAATCACAAATAAAGATCGTATAATACACTTATTGACAGTTCCCTAACCCAATCACAAAATACACCACCACATTATTTCCATAGAAGGTTCTAGTTGGAAGGTTTTAGTGGTTCACCAAAGTAAGGATACATTTCCCCAGGTTACATCAACAATTCGAGCAAGGCTCCATGCCCTGACCAATCACAAGATAACTGTGCAAAGACTCTGCAACCTAATTGACAATACTTTACAACACCCCATTCTGTAACCAATCCTGATCATGCATCTGCAACCCAGCTCAGCTCTTTTTGCAAAACCCTCATACTTATTAACAATTGAGGGGACATCTGGACATCACCCAGTGCTTAACTTCCTCCCAGGGTCCGGACACTCTGGAGCCATGAACCGCATGTATTTGCAGCTTTTCACAGAAAGATGATAAGCAGGCTTTGCAAAGGCAGAGATCCTCTATTTTGTCACATACTTATTTGGCCAATATTATCAGTCTGAGTCCATCCAGTGAGGCTTTTGGGATGGAGTTGAGAAATAAAAAGATGATTACATTGTTGGGAGTGTACAATAAGCCCCCAAATATTCAACGGGAATTAGAAAAGCAAATCTCACATTGGTTTAGTATTCTGATAACAGCAGGGAAGAAGCTGTTCCTAAATCCTAAAACATTTGTATCATCTGTCCGACTGGAGAGGGGAGAAGAGGAGATGACCAGGGTGTGAGTGGTCCCTGATTATGTTGCCTGCTCTCCCGAGGAAGCGTGAAGTGTAAATGGTTCAATGGTTCTTTGTTGTCACGTGCGCGCTGCATGGTAAGAATCTTTTAGCATAGCGCACACATTCACCATATTTGGTGCCATTTATAAAAGTCCAAAGTCCGGCCCATGCGCTCGATGTTCTGGAACAGCTTCCGATCCAGGCAAGCCTCCAGGCTGCTGCAGGGACTTCTCCGTCACCCTCGGCCGGCTCGTCCCGTGAACCCCACGTCCCTCTCCTCGCCCGACCGCCTCTGTGCCCCGGGGGGTACCTCCTGATACCAACCTCGATGTCTTTGGAGGCCATACCCCAGCCTCACTCCTACCAGCCCACTCCTCATGTCCGTCGTCACCAGTGCCCCCCCCCCCCCCCCCCCCCCACCTAGTTTTGGCAGAGTTGTTGCCAAACCAAAGTGCTCTACATCCCAAATAGCATGCTTTCTACAGGGCATTTGTAGAGGTTGGTGAGAGTTGTTGGAGACATGCCAAACTTCTTTCATCTCTGGGGAAGTAGAAGTGTAAGTGCCCTCTGCTTACTACTACTGCTACTACTACTACTAATAACAATAATAATAATAATAATAATAATAATAATGCTAACACTAATAATAATGCTAATAATATTACTACTACTAATAATAATAATAATAATAATAATTATTATTATTATTATAAGGATGCAGGAAAAATGTTCCCAATGTTGGGTAAGTCCAGAACCAGGGCCACAGTCTTAGAATAAAGTGGAAGCCATTTAAGACTGGGGTTTGAAAAAACCTTTTCACCCAGAGAGTTGTGAATTTGTGGAATTCCCTGCCACAGAGGGCAGTGGAGGCCAAATCACTGGATGGATTTAAGAGAGAGATAGATCGAGCTCTAGGGACCAGTGGAGTCGAGGGATATGGGGAGAAGGCAGGCACGGGTTATTGATTGGGGACGATCAGCCATGATCACAATGAATGGCGGTGCTGGCTCGAAGGGCCGAATGGCCTCCTCCTGCACCTATTTTCTATGTGTCATTTTACTTAGAAATACACCAAAATTAGGGGAGCTACTCCTGGTCAGTGCAACCTAAGCAAGTCTAAACAAGACAAAAACACATCCAATACATTCAATACGTTATTTAACTGCTTAAAATAGTAGATAAATTATAATTATCATACCCAGGTAGAACATTGCACTGGGAGAATATTACACTTTAAAATGTAATAAATACTTTCTTAAAAAAAGTTGTTTTTTTTAAGAAGAAATATTAGCTGAGTGGTCTGTTTATAGTGGAATGGATGACAGCATTCTCATGTTGTGTGGATATTTGAGGAATTTAGAGTTCTGATCAAAGATCCTATAGCGGAGCAAGATAGATCACTCCTGCTAAATGCAATGGGCTGACGTGCAGTACGCAACGGAGCGGAATGTGGGTCTTTTTTTCATCCATTTCAGTAACCCCGGGGGAACAGTTTGTGTTAATAAAATATAATTCTGAAAATGAGGAGAAGATTTTTACCAAAGAACTTTGATTTTTATGAGGATGTTTCCGTAACCGGCTACCGTCTCCACACTAGTTATCTTTGCTCCGCTATGACGGGATCTTTGGTGCGGAGACGGAAGCCGGTTACGGAAATGGGGCCGAAAATTACCCATGTATCTGCCAATGACCGTACTACGTCTTTTTCGTCGAGTGGACTATCTTGCTCGCTATAGGATCTTTGGTTCTGATGGCCCAGGGAAAGAAACTGTTCTTGAGTCTGTTTGTCCGGCTTTTGAAGCACCTGTACCGCCTACCAGAGGGCAGGAGGTTGAATTGTGACTGTCCAGGATGGGAGGGGTCTTTGATTATTTTCCTGGCTCTACAGAGGCACCGAGAGCTGGAGATGTCTTCCAGGGAAGGCAGAGGGCAGCCAATGATTTTCTGGGAAGTTTTATTTTTATTTTATTGTTTAAATATCTTTATTTATTAGCGGTACTGTAAGTTACATCAGTGTACATCCCTTGTATTGTATTACAGTCATTGTACCCCTTCATTTTAATTTTTATTTTAAGGCTTTAGAAAAGGGAGAATAGAGAGAAAAATAGCAGCATAGAAAGTAGAAAAGTGAAAAAGAGATGTGAAAGTGCCAAAGCGTGACAGAGGGAAAGGAAACCCTTGTAGAGTTAGAAACGGGAATTAAGAGATAGACCCTGGAGAGGAAAGAAAAAGAAAGAGGGAAAAATAGAGAAAGAAAAAAGAAAAGCCAGTTACTTTATTATAAACATCTCGCAAAAGGAATCTACCAACTCGACAATTTTTCTTCCCCCCTTACCAAGACCCGACACCGTTACTTTTATGAGGTATTCTTGCACATTATCCTTGTAATAGATTTATAAATGCAGACCACGCCTTATAGAAACAGTCTGATTTTCCTGCTAGTCGGAGTCTCATATCTTCCAAGTGTAGTGTTTCGAACATAGATGAAATCCACATATTGACTGTGGGTACCGGAGAATTTTTCCAGAATTTTAAGATGAGCTTTTTTCCAGTTATTAAGCCATATTCAAATAGAGTCTTTTGAAACACGTTTAATTCAGGGCAGTCTTCTGATATCCCAAAGATTATCCAGTCTGCTTCTGGGGTCAGTTTTATTTTAAATATATTTGTGAAAATTTCAAAGATTTCAGTCCAAAACGTTTGAATTTTTGTACAAAAGACTAATGAGTGTGCTATATTAGCTTCTTGACATTGACATTTATCACACATAGGAGAGACGTTGGGAAAAAGTTTACTTATTTTAGTTTTTGAATAGTATAATCTGTGTAAGATTTTAAATTGTATTAAGGTGTGTCTTACATTAATTGAGCATTTATGCACATTTAATAAATATTCTTCCCACCTTTCTTTGGGAATTTTATACTTAATAGCGTCTCCGCACTGGTTATCTTTGCTCCATTGTGGGATCCTTGGTGCGGAGACGGTGGCTGGTTATGGAAATGGGGCCAAAAATTACCCATGAATCTGCCAATGATTGTACTACGTCTTTTTCGTCGAGTGGACTATCTTGCTCGCTATAGGATCTTTGGTTCTGATGGTTTAGGGAAAGAAACTGTTCTTGAATCTGTTTGTCTGGCTTTTGAAGCACCTGTACCGCCTACCAGAGGGCAGGAGGTTGAATTGTGACTGTCCAGGATGGGAGGGGTCTTTGATTATTTTCCTGGCCCGACAGAGGCACCGAGAGCTGGAGATGTCTTCCAGGGAAGGCAGAGGGCAGCCAATGATTTTCTGGGAAGTTTTGATCACTCTCTGCAGGGCTCTCCTGTCTGCTGCTGAGCAGTCGGCAAACCACACCGTGATACAATATGCTCACACACTCTTGATGGTGGAGCGGTGGAAGGCCACCAACAGCCTCTCCTCTAAATTGTTCTTCCTTAGCATCCTCAGGAGGTGCCATCGCTGCTGGGTCTTTTTTACCACTGCTGACCAGGAGAGGTCTTCCGCGATGTGCGTTCCCAGGGATTTGAAGGTGGAAACCCTCTCGTGCTGGGGAAACTCAGCAGGTCAGGCAGCATCTGTGGGGAACATGGATAGGTGACATTTCACAGAGTGCTGGAGTAACTCAGCGGGTCAGGCAGCATCTCTGGAGAACATGGAGAGGTGACGTTTCACAGAGTGCTGGAGTAACTCAGCGGGTTAGGCAGCATCTGTGGAGAACATGGATAGGTGACGTTTCACAGAGTGTTGGAGTAACTCAGCGGGTCAGGCAGCATCTGTGGAGAACATGGATAGGTTAATTAGTTTCAATTATAGTTTTAGAGATACACCGCGGAAACAGGCCCTTCGGCCCACCGAGTCCGCACCGACCAACGATCCACACACATTAAGGCCATATGGTCATAAGGGATAGGAGAAGAATTAGGCCATTCGATCCATCAAGCCTGCTCTGCCATTCAATCATGGCTTATCTATCTCTCCCTCCTAACCTCATTCTCCTGCTTTCTCCCCGTAACCTCTGACACCCGTACTAATCAAGAATCTATCTATCTCTGCCTTAAAAACTGCCGTGACTTGGCCTCCACAGCCGTCTTTAGCAAAGAATTCCACAGATTCACTGCCGTCTGACTAAAATTCCTTCTCTTCTCCTTCCTAAACAACTTCCTTTTATTCTGAGCCTATGACCTCTGGTCCTAGACTCTCCCACTAGTTGAAACATCCTCTCCACATCCACTCTATCCAAGCCTTTCAATATCCGGTACCTTTTAATGAGGTCCCCTCCTTATTCTTCATAAAATGTATTCTAAACATTAACACTACCCTATACACACTAGGGACAAATTACATTTATATCAAGCCGATTAACCAACAAACCTGCACGTCTTTGGAGTGTGGGAGGAAACCTGAAAACTCAGAGAAAATCCCACGCAGGTCACGGGGAGAATGTACGGACTCCATACAGACAAGCACCCATAGGCAGGATCGAACCCGGGTCTCTGGCGCTGTAAGGAAGTAGCTCTACCGCTGCGCCACCGTGCTGCCCGGGTCGGGTCGGGATCCTTCTTCAGACGGAAGAACTAAAACTTCACCTATCCATGTTCTCCAGAGTAGATGCTGATCTGCTGAGTTACTCCAGCACTCTGTGACCTTTTGTGCATTAACCATCTGCATCTTGTAGTTTCTATCTTTTTATTTAGTTTACAGGACCAGGGACCCTCTGGCAGCTCAGCGTCAATGGCCTGTCATGATAAGGCTTATAAGCTCACTTTAAAACCTTCTTCTTGTCTGAAGAAGGGTCCCCTATCCATGTTCTCCAGAGAAGCTGCCTGATCCGCTGAGTTACTCCAGCACTCTGTGAAACATCACCTATCCATGTTCTCCACAGATGCTGCCTGACCCGCTGAGTTACTCCTGCACTCTGTGAAACATCACCTATCCATGTTCTCCACAGATGCTGCCTGACCCGCTGAGTTACTCCAGCACTCTGTGAAACGTCACTTATCCATGTTCTCCACAGATGCTGCCTGACCCGCTGAGTTACTCCAGCACTCCGTGACATTTTGTAATTAGAAGGTGCCTGCTTGCTGCCTTAATGTCAGATTGGGTTCACCATTTGAAATTTTCTCATTGCACTTTGCGGAAGTGGAGAATGAGGAAGAAACTCAAACTATACCCAAAATATACACTTGGGGCTGTGGGAATTATTATGGTAAAGGAAACTACGCATCTTGTTGAAATGTTTTTTTAATGAATGCCAATGAAACATGGCTGACATTGCATATTAAAGTCACTGTATAATCAAGCATAGAAAACTGGTTGAGTAATCTTTTCCCCAGTGTGGAGATGCCAACAACTAGGGGGCATAGCTTGTGGTGAGAGTTTAGTTGAGTTTATTGTAACGTGTACCGTTGTACAGTGAAAAGCTTATGTTGTGTGCTAATCAGTCAGCAGTAAAACAGTACATGATTACAATTGTGCCGTCCATATAACCATATAACAATTACAGCACGGAAACAGGCCATCTCGGCCCTTCAAGTCCGTGCCAAACAACTTTTTTCCCTTAGTCCCACCTGCCTGCACTCATACCATAACCCTGCATACCCTTCTCATCCATATGCCTATCCAATTTATTTTTAAATGATACCAACGAACCTGCCGCCACCACTTCCACTGGAAGCTCATTCCACACCGCTACCACTCTCTGAGTAAAGAAGTTCCCCCTCATGTTACCCCTAAACCTCTGTCCCTTAATTCTAAAGTCATGTCCTCTTGTTTGAATCTTCCCTATTCTCAAAGGGAAAAGCTTGTCCACATCAACTCTGTCTATCCCTCTCATCATTTTAAAGACCTCTATCAAGTCCCCCCTTAACCTTCTGCGCTCCAGAGAATAAAGACCTAATTTATTCAACCTATCTCTGTAACTTAGCTGTTGAAACCCAGGCAACATTCTAGTAAATCTCCTCTGTTCCCTCTCTATTTTGTTGACATCCTTCCTATAATTGGGCGACCAAAATTGTACACCATACTCCAGATTTGGTCTCACCAATGCCTTGTACAATTTTAACATTACATCCCAGCTTCTATACTCAATGCTCTGATTTATAAAGGCTAGCATACCAAAAGCTTTCTTTACCACCCTATCTATATGAGATTCCACCTTCAAGGAACTATGCACGGTTATTCCCAGATCCCTCTGTTAAACTGTATTCTTCAATTCCCTACCGTTTACAATGTACGTCCCATTTTGATTTGTCCTGCCAAGGTGTAGCACCTCACATTTATCAGCATTAAACTCCATCTGCCATCTTTCAGCCCATTTTTCCAACTGGCCTAAATCACTCTGTAGACTTTGGAAATCCTCTTCATTATCCACAACACCCCCTATCTTGGTATCATCTGCATACTTACTAATCCAATTTACCACCGCATCATCCAGATCATTGATGTACATGACAAACAACAAAGGACCCAACACAGATCCCTGCGGCACCCCACTAGTCATCTGCCTCCAACCCGACAAACAGCCATCCACCATTACCCTCTGGCTTCTCCCATTCAGCCACTGTTGAATCTATCTTGCTATTCCTGTATTTATACCCAACAGTTGAACCTTCTTAACCAACCTTCCATGAGGAACCTTGTCAAAGGCCTTACTGAAGTCCATATAGACAACATCCACTGCTTTACCCTCGTCAATTTCCTTAGTAACCTCTTCAAAAAATTCAAGAAGATTAGTCAAACATGACCTTCCAGGCGTAAATCCGTGTTTACTGTTCATAATTAGACTTTCTTTATCCAGATACTTATATATATTATCTCTAAGTATCTTTTCCATTAATTTGCCCACCACTGAAGTCAAACTAACCGGTCTATAATTGCTAGGTTTACTTTTAGAACCCTTTTTAAACAATGGAACATCATGCGCAGTGCGCCAATCCTCTGGGACTATTCCCGTTTCTAATGACATTTGAAATATTTCTGTCATAGCCCCGGCTATTTCTACACTAACTTCCCTCAATGTCCTAGGGAATATCCTGTCAGGACCTGGAGACTTATCCACTTTTATATTTTTCAAAAGTGTCAGTACTTCTTTTACTTTGAAACTCATGGTATCCATAGCTACTCTCCTAGTTTCCCTTACCTCACATAATTCAATATCCTTCTCCTTGGTGAATACCGAAGAAAAGAAATTGTTCAATATCTCCCCCATCTCTTTTGGCTCTGCAGATAGCTGTCCACTCGGTCTCTCCATTGGACCAATTTTATCCCTTGTTATCCTTTTGCTATTAATATAGCTGTAGAAACCCTTTGGATTTACTTTCACCTTACTTGCCAAAGCAACCTCATATCTTCTTTTAGCTTTTCTAATTTCTTTCTTAAGATTCTTTTTACATTCCTTATACTCCTCAAGCACCTCATTTACTTGACGCTGCCTATAATTATTGTAGATCTCCCTCTTTTTCCGAACAACATGTCCAATTTCCCTTGAAAACCAGTGCTCTTTCCAATTTTTACTGGTTCCTTTCAACCGAACAGGAACATAAAGATTCTGTACTCTTAAAAATGTCCCCTTTAAATGTCCTCCATTTCTCCTCTACATCTTTCCCATAAAACAAAATGTCCCAGTTCACTCATTTTAAATCATCTCGCATCTCGTTAAAGTTAGCCTTTCTCCAATCAAAAATCTCAACCCTAGGCCCAGTTCTGTCCTTCTCCATAATTATATTGAAACTAATGGTATTGTGATCACTGGACCCGAAGTGCTCCCCAACGCATACCTCTGCCACCTGTCCCGTCTCATTTCCTAACAGGAGGTCCACACTGCCCCTCCTCTAGTAGGCACCTCTATGTATTGCTGCAAAAAACTATCCTGCACACATTTTACAAACTCCAAACCATCCAGCCCATTTACAGAATGTGTTTCCCAGTCTATGTGTGGAAAGTTGAAATCTCCCACAATCACTACCTTGTGCTTACTACTAATATCTGCTATCTCTTTACATATTTGCTCTTCCAATTCTCGTTCCCCATGTGGCGGTCTATAATATACCCCTATAAGTGTTGCTACGCCTTTCCCACTTCTCAGTTCCACCCAAATAGCCTCCCTAGATGAGCCCTCCAATCTATCCTGCCAAAGCACTGCTGTAATATCTTCCCTGACTAGCAATGCAACACTTCCACCTCTTGCCCCTCCAATTCTATCACACCTGAAGCAACGAAATCCTGGAATATTTAGTTTCCAATCACAGCCCTCCTGCAACCATGTTTCACTGATCGCCACAACATCATACTTCCAGGTGTCTATCCAGACTCTAAGCTCATCCACCTTTCTTACAATGCTCCTAGCATTAAAATATGCACATTTAAGAAACCCCCCATCTCTTATTCTCTGTTTATTTCCTTTTTTTTCTTTCTCCTCTTGTGTCCGAGTGCTTCCCTTTTCTGCTTCCTGCCTCCCATTCTGTCTACTAGCTTTTGCTATTTGCATCCCTCGCCCCAACCATTCTAGTTTAAAGTCTCCCCAGTGGCCTTTGCAAATTTCGCCGCCAGGATATTGGTCCCCCTCGGGTTCAAGTGCAACCCATCCTTTCTGTACAGGTCCCACCTACCCCAAAAGAAGTCCCAATGATCCAGAAACTTGAATCCCTGCCCTCTGCACCAGTCTTTCAGACAAGCATTTATCCTCCACCTTGCTCCATTTCTACTCTCACTGTCACGTGGCACAGGCAGTAATCCTGAGATTGTTACCTTTTTGGTCCTTTTCCTCAACTCTCCTCCCAAGTCCTTAAATCCTCCCTTCAGGACCTCTTCCCTTTTTTTACCTATGTCATTGGTACCTATATGTACCACGACCTCAGGCTCCTCTTCCTCTGATTTGAGGATATCTTGGACACGTTTAGACACGTCCAAGACCTTGGCACCAGGGAGGCAGACCACCATCCTGGTCTCCCGACTGCGTCCACAGAATCGCCTATCCGACCCCCTAACAATAGAGTCCCCAATTACTATTGCCCTCTTTTTTTCCCTACCTTTCGGAGCAACAGGGCCGGTCTCTGTGCTGAAGGCCCGTCCGCTGTCGCTACCCCCGGGTAGGCTGTCACCCCCATCCGTACTCAAACAGGAGTACTTATTTTCCAGGTGTACTGACATTGGAGTACTCACTCGTTCATGCCTCTGCCCCTTGCCCTTCCTTAGCGTGACCCACATGTCTCTCTCCTGTGGTTTTGGAGTGACCACCTCCTTATAACTCTCCTCTATCACCTTTTCACTCTCCCTGACCAGGCAGAGGTCATCGAGCTGCTGCTCCAGGATCCTAATACGGTCCCTTAGGAGCCCCATCTCTCTGCACCCGATGCAGATGTGGACGTCAAGAGGACCATCCGACACCATGACCTCCCACATCTGACATGCAGTACAGTACACTGCTCTGGCTGACATTCTCTCGCCTTACCCTGGATCCGATACCAGTATAATATAATGGAAACTGCTGTGAGAAATCAGCAGGTATCTGACTCAAACAGCTGCTCCCTCTTGACCTTTAACCTACACCTTTATTATACAAACCAAAAGCACTGTACCTTTACTAACCCACTGTACCTTTACTAACCTCCTGTACCTTTACTAACCCCCTGTACCTTTACTAACCCCCTGTACCTTTACTAACCCCCTGTACCTTTACTAACCCCCTGTACCTTTACTAACCCCCTGTACCTTTACAAACCCCCTGTACCTTTACTAACCCCCTGTACCTTTACTCACCCACTGTACCTTTACTAACCCCCTGTACCTTTACTCACCCCCTGTACCTTTACTCACCCCCTGTACCTTTACTCACCCACTGTACCTTTACTAACCCCATGTACCTTTACTCACCCACTGTACCTTTACTAACCCCCTGTACCTTTACTAACCCACTGTACCTTTACTCACCCACTGTACCTTTACTAACCCCCTGTACCTTTACTCACCCACTGTACCTTTACTCACCCACTGTACCTTTACTCACCCACTGTACCTTTACTCACCCCCTGTACCTTTACTCACCCACTGTACCTTTACTCACCCACTGTACCTTTACTCACCCACTGTACCTTTACTCACCCCCTGTACCTTTACTCACCCCCTGTACCTTTACTCACCCCCTGTACCTTTACTCACCCCCTGTACCTTTACTCACCCCCTGTACCTTTACTCACGCCCTGTACCTTTACTCACCCACTGTACCTTTACTCACCCACTGTACCTTTACTCACCCCCTGTACCTTTACTAACCCCCTGTACCTTTACTAACCCCCTGTACCTTTACTCACCCACTGTACCTTTACTCACCCACTGTACCTTTACTCACCCACTGTACCTTTACTCACCCCCTGTACCTTTACTAACCCCCTGTACCTTTACTAACCCCCTGTACCTTTACTCACCCACTGTACCTTTACTCACCCCCTGTACCTTTACTAACCCCCTGTACCTTTACTAACCCCCTGTACCTTTACTCACCCCCTGTACCTTTACTCACCCCCTGTACCTTTACTAACCCCCTGTACCTTTACTAACCCCCTGTACCTTTACTCACCCACTGTACCTTTACTCACCCCCTGTACCTTTACTCACCCCCTGTACCTTTACTTCCCACCAAGCTGACTACCTCCCATCCTTTACTCACCCACGCTGGCTTCCTCCCATCCCTTACTCCCCCAAGCCGGCAATCTACCATTCCCCTTACTCCCCAACCTGGCTAGCTCCCATTCCCCTTACTCCTCCAAGCTGACTACCTCACATTCCCCTTAATCGCCCAAGTTGTCTACCTCCAATCCCTTACCCCCCTCAGCGAGCTGCATCGTCTGACACACGAACGTACAAACACCCCAAAGCTGGCGACCCCCATTCCCCTTACTCGCCCGAGCGGGCTACCTTCCACCCCCTTACTCCCCCAAGCTGGCTAACTCCAATTCCCATACTCACCCCGAAGCTGGCAACCTTCCATTCCCCTTACTTCACCAAGCTGGCTGACTTCCAATCCCTTTACTCCCCCAATCCCTTATTCCAAGCTGGCTACCACCCATTCGTCACTCCCCCAAGCTGGATATCTCTCATTCCCCTTCCTCCCCGAAGCTGGCGAACTCCCATTCCGCTTAATCCACCAAGCGTGTTACCCGCCATTCCCCTTACTCAATGAAGCTGGCAAACTCCCACCTTTTCCTCCCCAAGCTGGCATCCTACCATCCTTTCCTCACCGAAGCTTGCTAGCTCGCTCCCATTCCCCTTACTCACCCAAGCTAACTGGTTCCCTTTCGCCCTACTCCCCTCAAGCTGGCTACCTCCCACCCCTGACTCCGCTAAGCTGTTCCCTCCCATATCTTACTCTCCCCCCCCCTCAAGTTGGCTTCTTCCCATTCGCCTTAGTACCCCAATCTTCCATCCTCCCATCCTTTACTCCCCCAAGCTGGCTACCTCCCATCCCTTACTCCCACAAGCTGGTATCAAGATGGAAGCCACCTCGTGGTGATCCCTGGATGCGACGACACGCACGCTGTGATACAACGGACGACAATACTGTCAACATGTGGACGTTGACAGAAACCAACAGCGAGTTGCATCGTCTGACACACGAGCGAACGAACACCCCCAAGCGGGCAACCTCCCATTACCCTTTCTCTCCCAAGCTGGCTACCTCCCATTCCCCTTACTGCGCCAAGCTGGCTAAATTCCAAACCCTTTACTCCCCCAGTGCGCTGTAAACCCTTTACAGCGAGATGTATAATCTGATACACGAGCGAACGAACACCCCTCTGCTGGCTCCCTCCCATTCCCCTCACTCCCCCAAGTTAGCTATCTCCCATTCCCCTTATTCTCTTATGTTGGCTACCTCTCATCCCTTACTCCCCCAGCTGGCTTCCACGCATCCCCTTACTCCCCCCAAGCTGCTGGCTACCTCCCATCCATTACTCCCCCAAGCTGCTGGCTTCCTCCCATCCCTTACTCACCCAAGCTGCTGGCTTCCTCTCATCCCCTTCCCCTCACTCCCCCAATTTAGCTATCTCCCATTCCCCTTGTTCTCTTATGTTGACTACCTCCCATCCCTTACTCCCCGAAGCTGGCTGCGTCCCATTCCGCTTTCTCTCCGAAGCCGGCAACCTGAAACCCCTTACTCCGCCAAGCTGGCTTCCTCTCATCCTTTACTCTCCCAAGCTGACTTCCTCGCATCCCTTACTCACCCAAGCTGCTGGCTTCCACCCATCCCTTTCTCCCCCATACTGCTGGCTTCCTCCATCCCTTACTCACCCAAGCTGCTGGCTTCCTCCCATCCCTTACTCACCCAAGAAATCTACCTCCCAAACCCCCTTACTCTCCCCCTCTCTGGCTAGCTCCCATTCCCATTACTCTCCCAAGATAGCTAGTTCCATGTCCCCCTTTCCCCCTAAAGCTGGCTACCTCCCATGCCTGAGTCCGCTAAGCTGATCCCTCCCATACCTTAATCCCTCCTCAAGTTGGCTTCTTCTCATTCGCCTTAGTCCCCCAAGCTCCCATCCCCTCATCTCGTACCCCCCAAGCTGGCTTCCTCTCTTCCCTTACCCCCCCCCCCCCCCCACCTCTGCTGGCTTCCTCACATTCCCCTTACTCCCCCAAGCTGCCTTGCACCGATCCCTTACTCCCCCAATCTGGCTGCATCCGATTCCCCTTCCTCCTCCCAACTTGCTTCCTCCCATCCATTACTCCCCCAAGCTGACCTCCTCCCACCCCTTACTCCCACAAACTGGTATCATGATGGAAGCCACCTCGTGGTGATCCCTGGATGCGACGACACGCACTCTGTGATGCATCGGGCGACAATACTATCAACATGTTGGACGTTGACAGAAGCCAACAGCGAGCTACATCTTCTGACACACGAGCGAACGAACACCCCCAATTGGGCAACCTGCCAATCCCGTTACTCGCCTACCTCCCACCCCCCTAACTCCCCCAAGCTGGCTAACTCCCATTCCTCCTACTCCCCCAAGCTGGCAAACGCCGATTCCCTTTACTTCCCAACAAGCTGCCTACGTCCCACCCCTTACTCACCCACGCTGGCCACCTCCCATTACTTACTCCCCAAGCTGGCCACATCCCATTTCCCTTACACCCCAAGCTGGCAACCTACCATTTCCCTTACTCCCCAGCCTGGCTACCTCCCATTACCCTTACTCCTCCAAGCTGACTACCTCCCATTCCCCTTAATCGCCCAAGTTGTCTACCTCCAATCCCTTACTCCCCTCAGCGAGCTGCATCGTCTGACACACGAACGAACAAACACCCCCAAGCTGGCAAACCCCCATTCCCCTTAATCGCCCAAGCGGGCTACCTCCCACCCCCTTACTCCCCCAAGCTGACTAACTCCATTTACTCCTCACCCCCCCAAGCTGGCAACCACCCATTCCCCATACTGCACCAAGCTGGCTAACTTCCAATCCCTTTACTCCCTCATTCCCTTGCTCCAAGCAGTCTACCACTCATTCGTCATTCCCCCAAGCTGGATATCGCTCATTCCCCTTCCTCCCCGAAGCTGGCTACCTCCCATTCCGCTTAACCCACCAAGCGTGCTACCTGCCATTCCCCTCACTCACTGAAGCTGGCAACCTCCCACCTTTTCCTCCCCAAGCTGGCATCCTACCCTTTACACACAGAAGCTAGCTAGCTCCTATTCCCCTTACACTCCCAAGCTAGCCAGTTCCCTTTCCCCCTACTCCCCTCAAGCTGGGTACCGCCCATCCCTGACTCCGCTAAGCTGTTCCCTCCCATACCTTACTCCCCCCCCACCTCAAGTTGGTTTCTACCAATTCGCCATAGTCCCCCAAGCTCCCATCCTCCCATCCCGTACCCCCCAAGCTGGCTTTGGCTCTTCCCTTACACCCCCAAGCTGCATGCCTCTCATTCCCCTTATTCCCCCAAACAGGCTCCCTCTCATTCCCCTTACTCCGAAAATCTGGCTAACTCTAGTTCCCCTTACTCCCCCAAGCTGCATGCCTCCCATCCCTTACTCCCCCAAGATGGCTACCTCCCATCCCTTACTCCCACAAGCTGGTATCACGATGGAGCCACCACGCGGTGATCCCTGGATGCGACGACACACACTCTGTGATGCATCGGGCGACGATACTGTCTCATGTTGGACGTTGACAGAAGCCAACAGCGAGCTACATCGTCTGACACACGAGCGAACGGACACCCTCAAGCGGGAAAGCTGCTATTCCCCTTACTCACCCATGCGGGCTACCTCCCAATCCCCTTACTCCCCCAAGCTGGCTAACTCCCATTCCCCCTACTCCCCCAAGCTGGCAAACACCCGATTCCCTTTACTTCCCACCAAGCTGCCTACCTCCCATCCCATACACTCCCACGCTGGCTACCTCCCATTTCGTATTCCACCAACCTGGCTACCTCCCATTCCCCATACTCCCCAAACTGGCTAACTCCAATTCCCCTTAATCCCCAAAGCTGGCAACCAACCATTTCCCTTACTCCCCAACCTGGCTACCTCCCATTCCCCTTAATCGCCCAACCTGGCTACGTCCCATTCCCCTTAATCGCCCAAATTAGCTACCTCCAATCCCTTACTCCCCTCAGCGAGCTACATCGTCCGACACACGAGCGCACAAACACCCCCAAGCTGGCCAACTCCCATTCCCCTTACTCGCCCACGCGGGCTACCTCCCACCCCCTTACTCCCCCAAGCTGGCTAACTCTAAGTCCCCTTACTCCCCCAAGCTGCATGCCTCCCATGCCTTACTTCCCCAGGATGGCTACCTCCCATCCATTACTCCCACAAGCTGGTATCAAGATGGAAGCCACCTCGTGGTGATCCCTGGATACGACGACACGCACTCTGTGATGCATCGGGCGAATATACTGTCAGAAGTCAGAATACTGTCGATCAACACTGACCAGTCTGAACAAGGGTCTCGACCCGAAACGTCGCATATCTCCTTCGCTCCTTAGATGCTGCTGCACCCGCTGAGTTTCTCCAGCTTTTTGTTTAACCCTCGATTCTCCAGCATCTACAGTTCCTTCTTTAACAATACTGTCAACATGTTGGGCGTTGACAGAAGCCAACAGCGAGCTACGTCGTCTGACACACGAGCGAAAGCGGGCAACCTGTCATTCCCGTTACTCGCCCATGCGGGCTACCTCCCAACTCACTTACTCCCCCAAGCTGGCTAACTCCCATTCCACCTACTCCCCCAAGATGGCACCCTCCCAATCTTACTGCACCAAGCTGGCTAATTTCCATTCCCTTTACTCCTTCCTATTCCTTACTCCAAGATGGCTACCACCCACTCGTTCGTAACATTCCAAGCTGGATACCTCTCATTCCCCTTCCTCCCCGAATATGGCCACCTCCCAATCCGCTTAATCCACCAAGCGTACTACCTCCCACTCCACCTATTCACTAAAGCTGACTACCTTCAATTCTCCTTCCACCCCCAAGCTGGCTATCTCCCAATTCCCCTCACTCCCCGAAGCTGGCAACCTCCCACCCCTTCCTTCCCAAGCTGGCATCCTACCATCGTTTACTCACCGAAGGTGGCTTCCTCCCATCCTTTACTCCTCCACGCTGGCTAGCTCCTCCCCATAGCCAAGCTGTCTACTTCCCATTCCCCTTACTCCCCAAGGTGGCTACATCCCTTTCTCCTTACTCCTCCAAGCTGCCTTCCTCCCACCTCCTTACCCGTCCCAAGCTGGCAACCTCATTTCCCCTTTCTCCTCCAAGCTGCCTTCCTCCCATCCCTTATTCCCTCAAGCTATCTTCCTCCTATTCGCCTTACTCCCCCCAGATTTCTTGCTCCCATCCCATAACCCCCAAGCAAGCTTCCTCTCATACCTTACTCCTCCAAGCTGCCTTCCTCCCATCCCTTATTCCCTCAAGCTATCTTCCTCCTATTCGCCTTACTCCCCCCAGCTTTCTTGCTCCCATCCCATAACCCCCAAGCTGGCTTCCTCTCATACCTTACTCCCCCAAGCTGTCTGCCTCCCATTCCGTACTCCCCCAAGTTGGCAAACACGGATTCTTTTTACATCCCACCAAGCTGCCTACCTCCGATCCCTTACTCACCCACGCTGGCTACCTCCAATTTCGTACTCCCCCAATCTTGCTACCTCCCATTCTCCATACTCCCCAAAACTGACTACCTCCCATTTCTCTTACTCCCCAACCTGGCTAGCTCCCATTCCCCTTACTCCTCCAAGCTGGCTAGCTCCCATGCCCCTTAATCGCCCAAGTTGGCTACCTCCAATCCCTTACTCCCCTCAGCGAGCTACATCGTCTGACACACGAGCGAACGAACACCCCCAAGCTGGCAACCTCCCATTCCCCTTACTCCCCCAATCTGGCAACCTCCCATTCCCCTTACTCCCCCAAGCTGGCTAACTCCTATTCACCTTACTCCCCAAACTGGCAACTTCCCATTCTTACTGCACCAAGCTAGCTAATTTTCATTCCCTTTGCTCCCTCCAATCCCTTACTCCAAGCTGGCTACCACCCATTCGTTCATTACATCCCAAGCTGGATACCTCTCATTCCCCTTCCTTCCCGAAGCTGGACACCTCGCATTCCGCTTAATCCACCAAGCGTGCTACCTCCCATTCCACTTATTCACTCAAGCTAGCTACCTTCAATTCCCCTTCCTCCCCCAAGCTGTCTATCTCCCATTCCCCTTACTTCCCGAAGCTGGCAACCTCCCGCCCCTTCCTTCTCAAGCTGGCATCCTACCAGCCTTTATTCACCGAAGCTGGCTTCCTCATATTCTTTACTCTTCCAAGCTGGCTAGCTCCTCCCATTACTCAAGCTGTCCACCTCCCATTCCCCTTATTCCCCCAAGTTGGCTACATCCCATTCCCTTTACTCCTCCAAGCTGGCTACCTGCCACCCCTTACTCCCCCAAGCTGGCCAACACCTATTCCCTTTGCTTCCCACCAAGCTGCCTAACTCCCATCCCTTGCTCATCCACGCTAACTACCTCCCAATTCTTATTCCCCCAATCTGGCTACCTCCGATTCCATTTACACCCTCAAGCTGGCAACCTGTCCCCCACTAATTCCACAACTGGATGATATACACTCTGTGACGCGTCGGCCAACAATTCTGGACAACAACAGCGAGCTACATCGTTTGACACACGAGCGAACGAATACACTGAAGCAGGCAAGCTCCCATTCCCCTTTCTCCCCAAGCTGGCTGCCTGCCATCCATTACTCCCCCAAGCTGTCTTCCTCCCATTCCACACTTCCCCCAGCTGGTTTCCTCCCATCCCTTACTTCCCGAAGCAGGCTGCCTCCCATTCCCCTTACCACCCCCGCGGGTGGCATCCTCCCATTCCTCTTGCTCCCCCAAGCTGGCTAACTCCCATCCCTTGCTTCCCCAAGCTGTTTTCCTCCCAGCCGTTTCTCCCCCAAGCTGGCATCCTCGCATTCCCCTTACTCCCGGAAGCGGGCAACCTCCCACCCCTTCCTCCCCAAACTGGCATCCCACCATCCTTTACTCACTGAAGCTGGCTTCCTCCCATTCTTTACTCTTCCAAGCTGGCTAGCTCCTCCCATTACACTTACTCCTCCAAGCTGCCTTCCTCCCATCGCCTTCCTCCACCAACCTGGCTACCTCCCTTTCCCCTTACTCCTGCAGGCTGCGTTCCTCCCATCCCTTACTCCCCCAAGTTGTCTTCCTCCGATTCGCCTTACTCCCCCAAGCTGGCAACCTCCCATTTCTTACTCCCACAATCTGGCTACCTCCCATTCCTCTTACTCCCCCAAGCTGGCAACCTACCATTCCCCTTACTCCACAACCTGGCTAGCTCCCATTCCCCTTATTCCTCCAACCTGGCTACGTCCCATTTTCCTTAATCGCCCATGTTGGCTACCTCCAATCCCTTACTCCCCAAACCTAGCTACCTCCCATTTCTGATACTCCCCCAAGCTGGCTATCTCTCAACTCTTACACAACCAAGCTTATTTCCTCACATTCCCCTTAATCCCCCAAGCTGGCTACCTCCCATCCCTTATCCCTTACCCCCCCCCCCCCCCAAGCTAGATATCTCCCATCCCACTAAGGGGGATCATGACAGAAGGCTTTTGGTAGCGATCCCTGGAAGCGATCATGCGATACACTCTGTGACGCGTCGGCCAACAATTCTGGTCAACGACAGACGGCAACAGCGAGCTACATCGTTTGACACACGAGCGAACGAATACCCTGAAGCTGGCAAACTCCAAATCCCCTTACTCCCCAAGCTGGCTGCCTGCCATTCCTTACTCCCCAAAGCTGTCTTCCTCCCATTCCGCTTACTCCTCCAATTTGCCTTGCACCGGTCCCTTATTCCCCCAAACTGGCTGCATCCGATAACCCTTCCTCCTCCAAACTTTCTTCCTCCCATCCTTTACTCCCACAAGCTTGTTCCCTCCAATTCCACTTACTCCCCCAAGTTAGCTATCTCCCATTCCCCTTATTCTCTTATGTTGGCTACCTCCCATCCCTTACTCCCCGAAGCTGGTTGCGTTCCAATCCCCTGTCTACCCGAAGCAGGCAATCTGAAAGCCCTTACTCCACCAAGCTGGCTTCCACGCATCCCTTACTCCCCCAAGCTGGCAAACACCGATTCCCTTTGCTGCCTACCTCCCATCCCTTGCTCGCCCACACTGGCTACCTCCCATTTCTTACTCCACAATCTGGCTACCTCCCATTCCCCTTACTCCCTCAAGCTGGCAACCTACCATTCCCCTTAGTCGCCCAAGTTGGCTACCTCCAATCGCTTACTCCCCGAAGTTAGCTACCTCTCATTTATCTTACTACCTTCCCCAAGCTGGCTGCCTCTCAACTCTTATACACCAAAGCTTGTTTCGTCACATTCCCCTTACTCCACCAAGCTGGCCATCTCCCATTCCTTAACCCTTATCCCCCCCATGCTAGATATCTCCCATCCCACTAAGGGGGATCATGACAGAAGGCTCTTGGTAGCGATCCCTGGAAGCGACGATGCAATACACTCTGTGACGCGTCGGCCAACAATTCTGGACAACCACAGACGCCAACAGCGAGCCACACACGGGAGCGGACGAATACCTGAAGGTGGCAAACTCCAATTGCCCTTTCTCCCCAAGCTGGGTGCCTTCCATCCAATGCTTCCCCAAGCTGTCTTCCTCCCATTCCACACTGCCCCAAGCTATATTCCTCCCATCCGTTACACCCCAAGCTGGCGAACACCCATTCCCCTTACTGTCCCAAGCTGGCTACCTCCAATTCCCCTTATTCCACCCAGGTTACCTAAATCCCATTCCCTTCCTGCATCAAGCTTGCTAATTTCCAATCGCTTTACTCCCCCAATCCCTTACTCCAAGCCGGCTACCACCCATTCGTCACTCCCTCAAGCTGGATACCTCTCATTCCCCTTCCTCCCCGAAGCTGGCTACATCCCATTCCTATTAATCCACCAAGCGTGCTACCTCCCTTTCCCCTTACTCTTCAAAGCGGTCTACCTCCTAATTCACCTTTCTTCCCCAAGCTTCTTCACATCCCTTTCACCCCCAAAGGGGGATCATGAAAAGAGGCTCTTCGCAGCGATCCTGGAAGCGACGATGCGTAGCTGGTTGCGTCCCATTCCCCTTTCTCCCGAAGCAGGCAAACTGAAACCCATTACTCCTGGCTTCCTCCCATCCTTTACTCTCCCAAGCTGGCTTCCTCGCAGCCTTTAGTCTCCCAAGCTGGCTTCGTCGCATCCCTTACTCCCCCAAGCTGTCTACCTACCAAACCCCCTTACTCCCCCAAGCTTGCTAGCCTCCATTCCCCTTACTCTCCCAAGCTGTCTTGCTCCCATCCTTGACTCCGCTAAGCTGTTCCCTACTATACCTATCTCCCCCCATTAAGTTGGCTTCTTCCCATTCGTCTTTGTCCCCCAAGCTCCCATCCCGTACCTGCCAAGCTGGCTTCCTCTCTTCCCTTACTCCCCCAAGCTGCATGCCTCCCATTCCACTTACTCCCCCAAGCTGGCTGCCTCTCATTCCCCTTACTCCCCCAAGCTGGCTAACTCTCATTCCCCTTGCTCCCCCAAGCTGCATGCCTTAATCGCACACGTTGGATACCTCCAATCCCTTACATACCTCAGCGAGCTACATCGTCTGACACACGAGCGAACGAACCACCCCCCCCCAAGCTGGCAACCTCCCATTCCCCTTAATCCCCCAAGCTGGCAACCTCCCACCCCTTCCTCTCCAAGCTGGCATCCTACCAGTCTTTACTCACCGAAGCTGGCATCCTCCCATTATTTACTCTTCCAAGCTGGCTACCTCCCATTACCCAGGCTGTCTACCTCCCATTCCGCTTACTCCCTCCCACAAGCTGGCTACCTCCCTTTCCCCTTACTCCTCCAAGTTGTCTTCCTCCGATTCGCCTTACTGCCCCAAGCTGTCTTGCTCCCATCCCATAACCCCCAAGCTGGCTTCCCCTCATATCTTACTTCCCCCAAGCTGGCTACCAACAATCCCTTACTCCCCCAAGCTGGCAACATCTCATCCCTTACTCCCCCAAGCTAGCAACCTCCCATTCCCGTTACTCCTCAAGCCCACTAGCCCCCATTCCCCTTACCCCAAGCTCGCAAACACCGATTCCCTTTACTTCCCACCAAGTTGCCCACATCCCATCCCTTACTCACCACCCATGCTGGCTACCTCCCATTTCTTACTCCCCCAATCTGGCTATCTCCCATTCCCCTTACTCCCCCAAGCTGGCAAACTACCATTCCTCTGACTCCCCAACCTGGCTAGCTCCCATTCCTCTGACTCCTCCAAGCTGGCTACCTCCCATTCCCCTTAATCGCCCAAGTTGGCTACTTACAATCCCTTACTCCCCACAGCTAACCACCTCTCATTTATCTTACTCCCCCAAGCTGGCTACCTCTCAACTCTTACACAACAAAGCATGTTTCCTCACATTCCACTTACTCCCCCAAGCTGGCTGCCTCCCATCCCTTATCCCTTATCCCCCCAAGCTAGATATCTTCCATCCCACTAAGGGGGATCATGACAGACGGATCATGACAGACGGATCATGACAGACGGCTTCTTGTTAGCGATCCCTGGAAGCGACGATGCGATACACTATGTGACGCGTCGGCCAATAATTCTGGACAACGACAGACGCCAACAGCGAACTACATCGTTTGACACACGAGCGACCGAATACCCTGAAGCTGGCAAACTACAATTCCCCTTATTCCCCAAGCTGGCTTCCTCCCATCCCTTACTCCACGAAGCAGGCTACCCCCATTCCCCTTACCACCCCCCAGCTGGCATCCTCCAATTCCCCTTACTCCCCCAAGCTGGCTTCCTCCCATCCCTTGCTTTGCCAAGCTGTCTTCCTCCCATCCGTTACTCCCCCAAGCTGGCTATCACCCATTCCCCTTACTCTCGCAAGCTGGCTTCCTCTCATTCCCCTTACTCCCCAGGCTGGCATCCTCACATTCCCCTTGATCCCCATGCTGTCTTCCTCCGATTCCCCTTACTCCCTCCAAGCTGACTTCCTCCCATTCCCCTTACTCCCCAAGCTGGCTACCTCCATTCCCCTTACTCCTCCAAGCGTGGCTACCCGCCACTTCTTACTCCCCGAAGCGGGTATAATGATTGGAGCCTCCTCTTGGCGATCCCTGAAAGCGACGACGTGATCCACTCTGTGTTGCATCGGGCGACAATTCTGAAACATGTTGAACGATGACAGAAGCCAACAGCGAGCTGTATCGTCTGATACACGAGCGATCGAACACCCCTAACCCGGCTGCCTCCCATTCCCCTTATTCCCTCAAGCTGGCTACCTCCCATCCTTTGCTCTCCCAAGCTGGCTTCCTTGCATCCCTTACTCCCTCCCATAAGCTGCTGGCTACCTAACATCCCATACTCACCCAAACAGTCTGCCTCCCAAAACCCCTTTATTCCCCATGCTGGTTAGCCCCCATTCCCCTTACTCTCCCAAGGTGGCTAGCTCCCTTTCCCCCTACTTCCCGCAAGCTAGCTATCTCCCATCCCTGACTCCGGTAAGCTGCTTCCACCCTACCTTCCCCCCATGTTGGCTTCTTCCCATTCGCCTTAGTCCCCCCAAGCTCCCTTCCTCCCATTCCTTACCCCCCCCCAAGCTGGCTTCCTCCCAACCTTCACTTCTACAAGCTGGTATCATGACAGAAGCCCCCTCGTGATGATCCCATCCCTTACTCCCCCAGGCTATCTTGCTCCCACCCCTTACCCCCCAATCTGGCTTCCTCACATACCTTACTCCCCATGCTGGCTTCCTCTGTTCCCTTACTCCCACAAGCTGCATGCCTCCCATCCCTTATTCCCCAATCTGTCTCCCTCCCATTCCCCTTACTCCCCAAGCTAGCTAGTTCCATTTCCCCCTACTCCCCTCAAGCTGGCTATCTCCCATCCCTGAGTCCGATAAGCTGTTCTGTCCCATACCTTACTCCCCCCTCAAGTTGGCTTCTTCCCATTCGCCTTAGTTCCCCAAACTCCCATCCTCTCATCCCGTACCTCCCAAACTGTGCTTCCTCCCTTCCCTTACTCCACCAAGCTGCATGCCTCCCATCCCTTACTGCCCGAAGCTGACTACCTCCCATCCCTTACTCCCACAAGCTGGTATCATGATGGAAGCCACCTCGTGGTGATCCCTGGATGCGACAACACGGACTCTGTGATGCATCGGGTAACAATACTGTCAACTTGTTGGACGTTGACAACATCGAGATACATCGTCTGACACACGAGCAAACGAACAGCCCCAAGCGGGCTACCCCCCTCCCCCTTAACTCCCCCAATCTGGCTAACTCCCATAATCCCCACTCCCGCAAGCTGGCTAACTCCCATTCCGCCTTCTCCCCCAACTCCCCCAAGATGCCAAACACCGATTTCCTTTATTCCCACCAAGCTGTCTACCTCCTATCCCTTACTCACCCACGCTGGCTACCTCCCATTTCTTACTCCCCCAATCTGGCCACCTCCCATTCCCCATACTCCCCAAACTGGCTACCAAGTTGGCACTCCCCAATCCCCCAAGCTGGCAACCTACCATTTCCCTTACTACCTTACCAGGCTACCTCCCATTCCCTTTAATAGCCCAAGTTGGCTACCTACAATCCCTTACTCCCCTCAGCGAGCTACATCGTCCGACACGCGAGCGCACAAACACCCCCAAGCTGGCAACCACCCATCCCCTTACTCGCCCAAACGGGCTACCTCCCACCCCCCTTACCCCCCAAGCTGACAACCTCCCATTCCGCTGAGTGCACCAAGCTGGCAACCTCCCATTCCCCTTAGTGCACCAAGCTGGCAACCTCCCATTCCCCTTACTTCACCAAGCTGGCTAACTTCCAATCCCTTTACTCCCACAATCCCTTAATCCATGCTGGCTACCACCCATTCGTCACTCCCCCAAGCTGGATACCTCTCATTCGCCTTGCTCCACGAAGCTAGCTACCTCCCATTCCGCTTAATCCACCAAGCATGCTACCTCCCATTCAACTTACTCCCTGAAGCTGGCAAACGTCCACCCTGTCCGCCCCAACCTGGCGTCCTACCATCGTATACTCACCGAAGCTGGCTTACTCCCATCATTTGCTCCTCCATGCTGTCTACCTCCCTTTCCCCTTACTCTTCCAAGCGGTCTACCTCTCAATTCTCGTTACTTCCCCAAGCTGGCATTTTCCCATCCCTTTCTCCTCCAAAGGGGGATCATGACAGAAGGCTCTTCGCAGCGATCCGTGGAAGCGATGATGCGATACACTGTGACGCGTCGGACAACAATTCTGGACAACGACAGAAGCCAACAGCGAGCTGCATCGTTTGACACACAAACGAGCGAAAACCCTGAAGCTGGCAAACTCCAATTCCCCTTACTCTTCAAGCTGGCTGCCTGCCATCCCTTACTCCCCTAAGCTGCCTTCCTCCCATTCCACTTACGCCCCCTCCAGCTGGCTACCTGGCATTGCCCTTACCCCCCAAATCTGCCTTGCACCGATCCCTTACTCCCCCAAACTGGCTGCATCCGATTCCTCTTCCTCCTCCAAACTTTCTTCCTCCGATCCATTGCTCCCCCAAGCTGGCTAACTCTCATTCCCCTTATTCTCCCAGGCTGGCTAGCTCCCATTCCCCTTACACCCCTTACATCCCTTAGTCCCCGAAGGTGGCCTCGTCCCATACCTTACTTCCACAAGCTGGCCTCATCCCATCCCTTACTTCCACAAGCTGGCTTCCCACCATCCCTTTCTCCCTCAGGATGGCAACCTCCCATTCCCCTTACTCCCCCAAGCTGCCTTCCTCCCATCCCTTACTCCGTCAAGCCAGGATCATGACAGAAGCCTCCTTGTGGTGATCTCTGAAAGCGACGACGTGATGCACTCTGCGTTGCGTCGTGCGACAATTCTGAAAAATGTTGGACGATGACAGAAGCCAAAAGCGAGCTGTATCATCTGACACACGAGCAAACGAACACCCCTCTGCTGGCTCCCTACATTCCCCTTACTCCCCCAAGTTAGCTATCTCTCATTCCCCTTATTCTCTTATGTTGGGTACCTCCCAACACTTACTTCCCGAAGATGGCTGTGTCCCACTCCCCTCTCTCCCCGAAGCAGGCAACTGAATCACCTTACTCCACACCAAGCTGGCTTCCCCCATCCTTTACTCTCCCAAGCTGGCTTCCTCGCAGCCCCGTACTCTCCCAAGCTGCTGGCTACCTCCCATCCCTTACTCCCCCAAGCTGTTGGCTGCCTGCCATCCCTTACTCCCCCAAGCTGTCTTCCTCCTATTCCGCTTAATCCCTCAAGCTGGCTTCCTCCTATCCCTTACTCCCCCAAAGCTGGCTACCTCGCATTGTTCTTACTCCCCAAGCTGCATTGCACCGATCCCTTACTCCACTAAACTGGCTGCATCCGATTCCCCTTCCTCTTCCAAACTTGTTTGCTCCCATCAATTACTCTCCCAAGCTGGCTAACTTCCATTCCCCTTATTCTCCCAAGCTGGCTAGCTCTCATTCCCCTCACAACCCTTACATCCCTTACTCCCCAAGCTGGCTACCTCCCATTCCCCTCACAACCCTTACATCCCTTACTCCCCAAGCTGGCTACCTCCCATTCTCCTTACTCCTCCAAGCTGGCTACCTGCCACTCCTTACTCCCCCAAGCGGGGATAATGACTGAAGCCTCTTCGTGGCGACCCCTGAAAGTGACGACGTGATGCACTCTGTGTTGCGTCGGGCCACAATTCTGAAACATGTTGGACGATGACAGAGCCAACAGCAAGCTGTATCATCTGATACACGAGCGAACGAACACCCCTCTGCTGGCTATCTCCCATTCCCCTTTCTACCCCAAGTTAGCTATCTCCCATTCCCCTTATTCTCTTATGTTGGCTACCTCCCATCCCTTACTCCACCAAGCTGGCTGCCTCCCATCCCTTACTCCACCAAGCTGGCTTCCTCGCATCCCTTACTCACCAACGCTAGCTTCCACGCATCCTTTACTCTCCCAAGCTGTCCTTCCTCGAAGCCCTTACTCTCCCAAGCTGGCTTCCTCTAATTCCTTACTCACCGAATCTGGCTACCTCCCAAACCCCGTTATTCTCCCAAGGTGGCTATCCCCCATTCCCCTTACTCTCCCAATCTGGCTGGCTCCCATTCGCCTTACTCTTCCAAGCTAGCTAGTTCCGTTTCCCACTACTCCCCTCAAGCTGGCTACCTCCCATCCCTGAGTCCGCTAAGCTGTTCCCGCCCCTCAAGTTCGCTTATTCCCATTCGCATTAGTCTCCCAAGCCCCCATCCTCTCATCCCGTACCACCCAAGCTTCCTTCCTCTCTTCCCTTACTCTCCTTCCCCCAGCTGGCTACCTCGCATTCCCCTTACTCCCCTAGCTGCCTTGCACCGATCCCTTACTCCCCCAAACTGGCTGCATCCGATTCCCCTTCCTCCTCCAAACTTGCTTCCTCCCATCCATTACTCCCCACAAGCTGGCTAACTCCCATTCCTCTTATTCTCTCCCAAGCTGCCTAGCTCCCATTCCCCTTACTCCCCCAAGCTGGCCTCCTCCCATCCCTTACCTCCACAATCTGGCCTTCTCCCATCCCTTATTTTCCCAAGCTGGTTTCCTCCCATCCCTTACTCCCTCAAGCCGGGATCATGACAGAAGCCTCCTTGGATGATCCCTGAAAGCGACGACGTGATGCACACTGTGTTGCGTCGGGCGACAATTCTGAAACATGTTGGACGATGACTGAAGCCAACAGCGAGCTGTGTCATCTGATGCACGAGCGAACTAACACCCATATGCTGGCTCCCTCTCGTTCCCCTTACTCCCGCCAAGCTTACTTCCCTAAGCTAGCTGCGTCCCATTCCCCTTTGTCCCCGAACAGGCAACCTGAAACCCCTTACTCCACCAAGCTGGCTTCCTCCCATCCTTTACTCTCCCAAGTTGGCTTCCACGCATCCCTGACTCCCCAAGCTGCTGGCTACCTCACATCCCTTACTCACCCAAGCTGTCTACGTCGCAAACGCCCTTACTCCACCAAGCTGGCTAGCCCCATTCTCCTTACTACCCCAAGTTGGCTACCTCCAATTCCATACTCCTCTCAACGAGCTACATCGTCTGGCACACGAGCGAACGAACACCCCCAAGCTGGCAAACTCCAAATCTTACTGCACCAAGCTGGCTAATTTCCATTCCCTTTACTCCCTCCAATCCCTTACTCCAAACTGGTTACCACCCATCGTTCGCTACATCCTAAGCTGGATATCTCTCATTCCCCTTCCTACCCGAAGCTGGCCAACTCCCATTCCGCTTAATCCCCCAAGCGTGCTACCTCCCACCCATATAACCATATAACCATATAACAATTACAGCACGGAAACAGGCTTTCTCGTCCCTTCCAGCCCGTGCCGACCATTTATTTTCTCCTAGTCCCATCTACCTGCATTCAGACGATACCCCCCCATTCCCTTCACGTCCATATTCCTATCCACTTTACTTTTAAATGTTAAAATCGACCCTGCCTCCACCACTTCTGCAGGAAGATCATTCCACACAGCCACCACTCTCTGAGTAAAGAAGTTCCCCCTCATGTTACCCCTAAACTTCTGATCCTTAATTCTCATGTCATGCCCTCTTGTTTGAATCTTTCCTACCCTCAATGGGAAAAGCTTATCCACGTCAATTCTGTCTATCCCTTTCATCATTTTAAAGACCTCAATCAAGTCTCCCCTTAACCTTCTGCGCTCCAAAGAATAAAGACCTAACTTGTTCAACCTTTCTCTGTAACTTAGTTGCTGGAACCCAGGCAACATTCTAGTAAATCTCCTCTGTACTCTCTCTATTTTGTTGACATGCTTCCTATAATTAGGCGACCAAAATTGTACACCATACTCCAGAATTGGTCTCACCAATGCCTTGTACAATTTTAACATTACTTCCCTACTCCTACATTCAATGCTCTGATTTATAAAGGCCAGCACACCAAAAGCTTTCTTTACCACCCTATCTACATGCGATTCCACCTTCAGGGAACTATGCACAGTTATTCCCAGATCTCTCTGTTCCACAGCATTCCTCAATTGCCTACCATTTAACATGTACGTCCTATATTGATTTGTCCTGCCAAGATGTAGCACCTCACACTTATCATCATTAAACTCCATCTGCCATCTTTCAGCCCATTCTTCCAAATGGCCCAAATCTCTCTGTAGACTTTGAAAATCTACTTCATTATCCACAGCACCCCCTATCTTAGTATCATCTGCATACTTACTTATGCAATTTTCCACCCATCATCTAGATCATTGATGAACATGACAAACAACAGTGGACCCAACACAGATCCCTGAGGCACCCCACTGGTCACCGGCTTCCAACCCTTCCTCCCCAAGCTGGCATCCTACTATCCTTTACTCACCGAAGCTAGCAACCTCACATTACCTTTATTCTCCCAAGCTGGCTACCTCCCACCCCTTACTCACCCGCGCTGGCAACCTCCCATTTCTTACGCCCCCAATATGGCTAACTTACATTCCCCTTACTCCCCCAAGCTGGCAAACAACGATTCATTTTACATCCCACCAAGCTGCCATCATCCCATCCCTGAGTCACCCACGCTGGCTATATCCCATTTCGTACTCCCCCAATCTGGCTACATCCCCTTCCCCATACTCCAGAAAACTAGCTACCTCCCATTCCACTTACTCTCCCAAGCTGGCAAACTACCATTCCTCTTACTCCCCCAAGCTGGCTTCCTCCCATCCCAAGCTTCCGCAAGCTGTCTTCCTCCCATCCTTCTCTCCCCCAAGGGGGATCATGACAGAAGGCTCTTCACAGCGATACCCGGAAGCGACGATGCGATATACCATGTGACGCCAACAATTCTGGCCAAGGACAGACGCCAAAAGCGAGCTACATCGTTTGACGCACGAGCGAACGAACACCCTGAAGCTGGCAAACTCCAATTCCCCTTCCTCCCCAAGCTGGCTTCCTCCCATCCCTTACTCCCGGAAGCAGGCTACCTCCCATCCCTTACTCCACCAAGGTGGCTACCCCTCATTCCCCTTACTCCCCAAGCTGCCATCCTCGCATTCCCCTTACTCCCCAAGCTGGCATCCTCGCATTCCCCTTAATCCCCCAAGCTGGCTTTCTCCAATTTCCCTTACTCCCCAAGCTGGCTTCCTCCAATCAGTTACTCCTTCAAGCTGACTTCCTCCCATTCCCCTAACTCCCCCAAGCTGGCAACTTCCCATTTTTCTTACTTCTCCAAGCTGGCTACCTGCCACTCCTTACTCCCCCAAGCGGGGATAATGACTGAAGCCTCTTCGTGGTGATCCCTGAAAGCGACGACATGATGCACTCTGTGTTGCGTCGGGAGACAATTCTGAAACATGCTGAACGATGACAGAAGCCAACAGTGAGCGGTATCATCTGATACACGAGCGAAAGAACACCCCTAAGCTGGCTACCTCCCATTCCCCTTACTCCCCCCAAGTTAGCTACCTCCCATTCCCCTTATTCTCTCAAGCTGGCTACCTCCCATCCCTCACTCCCCCAAGCTGGGTGCGTCCCATTCCCCTTTCTCCCCGAAGCAGACAACATGGAACACGTTACTCCCCCAAGCTGGCTTCCTCCCATCCTTTACTCTTCCAAGCTGGCTTCCTCGCATCCCTTACTCCCTCCCATAAGCTGCTGGCTACCTCCCATCCGTTTCTCACCCAAGCTGGCTTGCCCCCCATTCTCCTTCCTCTCCCAAGCTTGCTAGCTCCCTTTCCCCTTACTCCCCGCAAGCTAGCTACCTCCCATCCCTGACTCCGCAAAGCTGCTCCCACCCATACCTTACCCCCTCCCCATGTTGGCTTCTTCCCATTCGCCTTAGTCCCCCAAGCTCCCTTCCTCCAATCCCTTACCTCGCAAGCTGGCTTCTCCTGTTCCCTTCCTCCCGCAAGCTGCATGCCCCCCATACCTTACTCACCAAAGCTGGCTTCCTCCCTTCCCTTACTCCCCCAAGCTGGCAAACACCGATTTCCTTTAGTTCCCACCGAGCTGCCCACCTCCCATCCCGCTGGCTGCCTCCCATTTCTTACTCCCCCAATCTGGTTACATCCCATTCCCCATACTCCCCACACTGGTTACCTCCCATTCCACTTACTCCCCCAAGCTGGTAACCGACCATTCCCCTTACTCTCCAACCTGTCTAGCTCCCATTCCCCTTAATCCTCCAAGCTGGCTACCTCCAATCCCTTACTCCCCCAAGCTGGCTACATCGTCTGACACACGAGCGAACGAACACCCCCAAGCTGGCAACCTACCATTCCCCGTACTACCCCAAGCTGCATCCGACCAGCCTTTACTCACCGAAGCTGGCTTCCTCCCATTCTTTAATCTTCCAAGCTGGTTACCTCCCATTATCCATGCTGGCTTCCTCCCATTCCCCTTACTTCCCAAGCTGGCATCCTCGCATTCCCCTGACTCCCCAAGCTGACATCCTCTCATTCCCCTTAACCCCCAAGCTGGCTTCCTCCCATTCTTCCCCTTACTCCCCCAAGCTGGCTAACTCCCATTCCTCTTACTCCCCCAAGCTGGCAACCTCCCATTCTTACTGCACCAAGCTGGCTAATTTCCACTCCCATTACTCCCTCCAATCCCTTACTCCAAACAGGCTACTACCCATTCTTTGTAATATCCCAAGCTGGATACCTCTCATTCCCCTTCCTCCCCGAAGCTAGCCACCTCCCATTCCGCACAATCCACCAAGCGTGCTATCTCCCATCCCTTACCCCTCCAAGCTGGCTACATGCCACTCCTTGCTCCCGCAAGCGAGGATAATGACAGACGTCTCCTCGTGGTGATCCCTGAAAGTGACGACGTGATGGACTCGGGCGACAATTCTCCTTGCTCCCCCCAAGACATCTACCTCCCATTCCCCTTTCTCCCCGATTCAGGAAACCTGAAACACCCTACTCCCCCAAGCTGGCTTCCTCCCACACTTTACTCCCCCAAGCTGGCTCTCCCATCCTTTACTCTCCAAAGCATCCCTTACTTCCCCAACCTGCTGGATACCTCTCATCCCTTACTCCCCCAAGCTGTCTACATCTTATCCCTTACACCCTCATGCTGGCAACCTCCCATTCCCCTTACTCTCCAAAGACGGCTAGCTCCCTTTTCCCCAACTCCCCGCAAGCTAGCTACCTCCCATCTCTGACTCCGCTAAGCTGTTCCCTCCCATACCTTACTCTCCGCACTCAAGTTGGCTTCTTCCCATTCGCCTTTGCCCCCCAAGCTCCCATCCTCCCATCCCGTACCCCCCAAGCTGGCTTCCGCTCTTCCCTTACTCCCGCAAGCTGCATGCCTCCCATTCACCTTATTCCCTCAAGCTGGCGACCTCTCATTCCCCTTACACCGACAAGCTGGCTAACTCTAATTCCCCTTACTCCCCCAAGCTGCATGCCTCCCATCCCTTACTCCCCCAAGCTGGCTACCTCCCATCCCTTACTCCCTCCCACAAGCTGGTATCATGATGGAAACCACCTCGTGGTGATCAATGGATGCGGCAACACACACGCTGTGATGCATCGGGCGACAATACTGCCAACATTCGACAGAAGCCAACAGCGAGCTACATCGTCTGACACACGAGCGAACAGACACCCCCAAGCTGGCAACCTGCCATTCCCCTTACTCAGCCAAGCTGGCAAACACCGATTCCCTTTACTTCCCACCAAGCTGCCTACCTCCCATCCCTTACTCACCCACGCTGGCTACCTCCCAATTCTTATTCCACCAACATGGCTACCTCCCATTGCACTTAATCGCCCAACCTGGCAACCTCCCATTCCCCTTACTACCCCCAAAACTGGATACCTCCCATTTCCCATACTGCCCCAAGTTGTCTACCTCCAATCCCTTACTCCTCTCAGCGAGCTAGATCGTCTGGCACACGAGCGAACGAACAACCCTAAGCTGGCAAACTCCCTTTTCCCTTACTCCCCCAAGCTGGCAACCTACCATTCCCTTTATTCCCCCAAGCTGGCTACCTCCCAAGCCTTACTCACCCGCGCTGGCTACCTCCCATTTCGTACTCCCCCAATCTGGCTATCTCCCATTCCCCTTACTCCCCCAAGCTGGCAAACTACCACTCCCCTTACTCCCCGAAGCTGGCTTCCTCCCATCCTATGCTTCCCCAAGCTCTCTAACTCCCAATTCTCCTTACTTCGCCAAGCTGGCTTCTTCCCATCCTTCTCTTCCCCAAAGGGGGATCATGACAGAAGGCTCTTCACAGCGATCCCTGGAAGCGACGATGCGCTATACTATGTGACGCGTCGGCCAACAATTCTGGACAAGGACAGACGCCAACAGCGAGCAACATCGTTTGACACACGAGCGAACGAATACCTTGAAGCTGGGAAACTCCAATTCCCCTTACTCCCCAAGCTGGCTTCCTCCCATCCCTTACTACGCAAAGCAGACTACCTCTCATCCCTTACTCCACCAAGTTGGCTACACCCCATTCCCCTTACCCCCCAGCTGGAATCCTCCCATTCCCCTGACTTCCCCAAGCTGGCTTCCTGCCATCCCATGCTTCCCCAAGCTGTCTTCCTCCCATCCGTTACTCCCCCAAGCTGGCTTCCTCCCATTCCCCTTACTCCCCAAGCTGGCTTCCTCCCATTCCTCTTACTCCCCAAGCTGGCTTCCTCCCATTCCCCTTACTCACCAAGCTGGCTTCCTCCAATCCGTTACTCCATCAAGCTGACATCCTCCCATTCCCCTTACTCCCCAAGCTGGCTACCTCCCATTCTCCTTACTCCTCCAAGCTGGCTACCGGCAGGACAGCTTTCATTCCCCTTCCTCCCCGAAGCAGGCCACCTCCAATTCCGCTTAATCCACCAAGGGTGCTACCTCCCATTCTACTTATTCACTCCTTACTCCCCCAAGCGGGGATAATGACTGAAGCCTCTTCGTGGCGATCCCTGAAAGCGACGACGTGATGCACTCTGTGTTGCGTCGGGCGACAATTCTGAAACATGCTGAACGATGATAGAAGCCACCAGCGAGCTGCATCATCTGATACACGAGCGAACGATCACACCCATAAGCTGGCTGCCTCCCATTCCCCTTATTCTCTCAAGCTGGCCCTTACTCTCCGAAGCTGGGTGCGTCCTATTCCCCTTTCTCCCCGAAGCAGGCAACCTGGAAACGGTTATCCCCCAAGCTGGCTTCCTCCCATCCTTTACTCTCCCAAGCTGGCTTCCTCGCATCCCTTACTCCCTCCCATAAGCTGCTGGCTACCTCCCATCCCTTTCTAACCCAAGCTGGCTAGCCCCCATTCTCCTTACTCTCCCAAGCTGGCTAGCTTCCTTTCCCCTTACTCCCCGCAAGCTAGCTACCTCCCATCCCTGATTCCGCTAAGCTGCTCCCACCCATACCTTACCCCCCCATGTTGGCTTCTTCCCATTCGCCTTAGTCCCCCAAGCTCCCTTCCTCCCATCCCTTATCCTCCAAAGCTGGCTTCCTCTGTTCCCTTACTCCCACAAGCTGCATGCCTCCCATACCTTACACCCCAAAGCTGGCTACCCCCCTTCCCTTTCTCCCCCAAGCTAGCAAACACCGATTTCCTTTACTTCCCACCAAGCTGCCTACCTCCCATCCCTTACTCACCCACGCTGGCTTCTCCCATTTCTTACTCCCCCAATCTGGCTACATCCCATTCCCCTTGCTCAACAATCTGGCTAGCTCCCATTCCCCTTAATCCCCCAAGCTGGCTACCTCCCATTCTCTTTTGTCGCCCAAGTTGGCTACCTCCAATCCCTTACTCCCCTCAGCGAGCTACATCGTCGCTGACACACGAGCGAACGAACACCCCCAAACTGGCAACCTCCCATTTCCCGTACTCGCCCAAGGTGCAACCTCCCATTCCCCTTACTACCCAAAACTGGCTAACTCCCATTCCCCTATTCCCCCAAGCTGGAAACCTCCCATTCTTAATTCACCAAGCTGACTAATTTCCTCGAAGCGACGATGCGATACACTCTGTGATGAGTCGGCCAACAATTCTGGACATCGACACAGGCCAACAGTGAGCTACATCGTTTGACACACGAGCGAACAAATACCCTGAAGCTGGCAAACTCCAATTCCCCTTGCTGTGCAAGCTGGTTGCCTGCCTGCCATGGTTACTCCCCCAAGCTGTCCTCCTCCCATTCAACACTGCCCCAAACTGGCTTCCTCCCATCCCTTACTCCCCGAAGCAGGCTACCTGCCATCCCTTACTCGCCCAAGCTGGCAACCTCCCATTCCCCTTACCACTCCCCAGCTGGCATCCTCCCAATGCGCTTACGCCCCCCAGCTGGCCTCCTCCCATCCCTTACTCCTCCAAGCCGGGATAATGACAGAAGCCTCCTCGTGGTGATCCCTGAAAGCGACGACGTGGTGGACTCTGTTTTGCGTCGGGCGACAATTCTGCAACATGTTGGACGATGACAGAAGACAATAGCGAGATGCATCTTCGGATACACGAGCGAACGAACACCCCTAAGCTGGCTACCTCCTATTCCCCTTATCCCCCCAAGTCAGCTATCTCCCATTCCCCTTTCTCCCCGAAGCAGGCAACCTGAAACCCTTTACTCCCCCAAGCTGGCTGCCTCCCATTCTTTACTCTCCGAAGCTGTCTGCTTCTCATCCCTTACTCCCTCAAGCTGGCAACCTCCCATTCCCCTTACTCTCCAAAGACGGCTAGTTCCCTTTTCCCCCAACTCCCCGCAAGCTAGCTGCCTCCCATCCCTGACTCCGGTAACCAGCTCCCAACCATACCTTACCCCCCCAAAAAAGTTGGCTTCTCTGCATTCGCCTTCGTCCCCTAAGCTCCCTTCCTCACAGCCCTTACCCCCCAAGCTGGCTTCCTCTGTTTCCTTACTCCACACCAAGCTGCATGCCTCCATCCCTTACTCCACCAAGCTGGCTACCTCCAAATCCCCTAACTCCCCCTAAGGTGGCCAACTCTCATTCCCCTTACTCCCACAAGCTGCATGCCTCCCATCCTTTACTCCCCCAAGCTGGCTTACTCCTATCCTTTACTCCCACAAGCTGGTTACCTCCCTTTCCCCTTACATTTCCCAGCGGTCTACCTTCCAATTCTCCTCACTTCCCCAAACTGACTTCTTCCCATCCCTTTCTCCCCCAAAGGGGGATCATGACAGAAGGCTCTTCGCAGCGATCCCAGGAAGCGACGATGCGATACACTATGAGACGCGGCGGCCAACAATTCTGGACATCGACAGAAGTCAACAGCGAGTTACATCATTTGACACACAAACGAACGAACACCCTGAAGCTGGCAAACGTGAATTCCCCTTACTCCCCAAGCTGGATGCGTGCCATCCCTTACTCCCCCAAACAGGCTGCATCCCATTTCCCTTCCTCCTCCAAACTTACTTCCTGCCATCCGTTATTCCCCAGAGTTGGCTAACTCCCATTCCCCTTACACTCCCAAGCTGACTAGCTCCCATTCCCCTTACTCCCCCAAGCTGGCCTCCTCCCATCACTCACTTCCACAAGCTGGCCTCCTCCCATCCCTTCCTTACCTCCCTCCCCAAGCTGGCTTCCTCCCATCCCTTACTTCCTCAAGCTGGCAACATCCCATTCCCCTTACTCTCCCAACCTGCCTTCGTCCCATCCCTTAGTCCCCCAAGCCAGGATAATGACAGAAGCCTCATTGTGGTGATCTCTGAAAGCGACAACGTGATGCACTCTGTGTTGCGTCGGGCGACAATTATGTTACATGTTGGACGATGACAGAAGCCAACAGCGAGCTGTATCTTCTGGTACACGAGCGAACGAACACCCCTAAGCTTGCTACCTCCAATTCCCCTTCCTCCCCCCAAGTTAGCTATCTCCCATTCCCCTTATTCGCTTATGTTGGCTATCTCGTATCCCTTACTCCCCGAAGCTGGTTGCGCCCCATTCCCCTTTCTCCCCGAAGCAGGCAACCTGAATCCCCTTACTCCATATCAAGCTGGTTCCTCCCATCCTTTACTCTCCCAAGCTGGCTTCGTCGCAGCCCTGACTCTCCCAAGCTGGCTTCCTCGCATTCCTTACTCCCCCAAGCTGGCTTCCACGCATCCCTTAATCCCCCAAGCTGCTGGCTACCGAACATCCCTGACTCCGCTAAGCTGTTCCCTACAATACCTTACTCCCCCCTCAAGTTGGCTTCTTCACATTCGCCTTAGTCCGCCAAGCTCCTATCCTCCCATCCCTTACCCCCCAAGCTGGCATCTTCTCTTCCCTTACTCTTACCTCTTATTCCCTTTACCTCCACAAGCTGGCTAACTCTCATTCTCCTTACTCCCCCAAGCTGCATGCCTCCCATCCCTTACTCCCCCAAGCTGGCTACCTCGCATCCCTTACTCCCACAAGCTGGTGTCATGATGGAAGACACCTCGTGGTGATCCCTGGATGCGACAACACGCACTCGATGATGTATCGGGCGTCAATAATGTCAACATGTTGGACGTTGACAGAAGCCAACAGCGAGCTACGTCGTCTGACACACGAGCGAACGAGCACCCCCAAGCTGGCAACCAGCCATCCCCCTTAGTCCCCCAAGCTGGCTAACTCCCATTCACCCTACTCCCCCAAGATGGCAACAACCTCCCATTCTTACTGCACCAAGCAGGCTAATTTCCATTCCCTTTACTCTCTCCAATCCCTTACTCCAAGCTGGCTACCACTTCGTTCGTTACATCCCAAGCTGGATATCTCTCATTCCCCTACCTCCCAGAAGCTGGCCACCTCCCATACCGCTTCATCCACCAAGCGTGCTACCTCACATTCCACTTATTCACTCAAGCTGGCTACCATCAATTCCCCTTCCACCCCAAGCTGGCTACCTCCCAATTCCCCTTACTCCCCGAAGCTGGTAACCTTCCATCCCTTTCTCCCCAAGCTGGCATCCTACCATCCTTTATTCACCGAAGATGGCTTCCTCCCTTCCTTTACTCCTCCAAACTGGCTAGCTCCTCCCCTTAAACAAGCTATCTACCTCCCATGCCCCTTACTCCCCCAAGCTGGCTACCTCCCTTTCCCCTTACTCCTACAAGCTGTCTACCTCCCATGCCCCTTACTCCCCCAAGCTGGCAAACACCGATTTCCTTTACATCCCACCAAGCTGCCTACCTCACACCCCTTACTCGCCCACGCTGGCTACCTCCCACTCCCCTTACTCACCCAAGCTGGCAACCTACCATTTCCCTTACTTCCCAAGCTGGCTAGCTCCCATTCCCCTTACTCCTCCAAGCTGGCTGCCTCCCATTGCCCTTAATCGCCCAGGTTGGCTACCTCCAATCCCATACTCCCCTCAGCGAGCTGCATCGTCTGACACACGAGCGAACGAACACCCCCAAGCTGGATATCTCACATTCCCCTTACTCCCTGAAGCTGGCAACCTCCCATTCTTACTGCACCAAGCTGGCTAATTTCCATTCCCTTTACTCCCTCCAATCCCTTACTGAAAGCTGGCTACCACCCATTCGTTCGTAGTATCCCAAGCTGGATAGCTCTCATTCCCCTTCCTCCCCGAATCTGGCCACCTCCCATTCCGCTCAATCCACCAAGCGTGCTACCTCCCATCCCTTACCCCTCCAAGCTGGCTACCTGCCACTCTTTACTCCCCCAAGCGAGGATAATGACAGAAGCCTCCTCGTGATGATCCCTGAAAGTGACGACGTGATGGACTCTGTGTTGCGTCGGGCGACAATTCTGCAACGTTGGACGATGACAGAAGCCAACAGCGAGCTGCATCATCTGATACACGAGCGAACGAACACCCAACCCTAAGCTGGCAACCTCCCATTCCCCTTGCTCCCCACAAGTCAGCTACCTCCCATTCCCCTTTCTCCCCGAAGCAGGCAACCTGAAAGACCTTACTCCCCCAAACTGGCATTCTCCCACTCTTTACACCCCCAAGCTGGCTGCCTCCATTCCTTTACTCTCCAAAGACGACAAGCTCCCTTTCCCCCAACTCCCCGCAAGTTAGCTACCTCCCATCCCTGGCTCCGCTAAGCTGCTCCCAACCATACCTTACCCTCCCTCAAGTTGGCTTCTCCCCATTCGCCTTAGTCCACAAAGCTACCTTCCTCACATCCCTTACCCCAAAGCTGGCTTCCTCTTTTCCCTTACTCCCCAAGCTGCATGCATCCCATCCCTTACTCCACCAAGCCGGCTACCTCCCATTCCCCTTGCTCCCCCCAAGTCAGCTACCTCCCGATTCCTCTTTCTCTCCGAAGCAGGCAACCTGAAACACCTTACTCCCCAAAGCTGGCTTCCTCCCCCCCTTTACTCCCCCAAGCTGGCTGCCTCCCGTCCTTTACTCTCCGAAGCTGTCTTCCCCGCATCCTTTACTCCCCCAAGCTACTGGATGCTTCCTATCCCTTACTCCCCCAATCTGTCTACCTATCATCCCTTACTCCCCCAAGCTGGGTACCTCCCTTTACCCTTACTCCTCAAGCCCGCTAGCTCCCATTCCCTTTACACCCCCAGACTGGATACCCGCCACCCCTTACTCCCCCAAGCTGGCAAACACCGATTTCCTTTACATCCCACCAAGCTGCCTACCTCACATCCCTTACTCACCCACGCTGGCTACCTCCCACTCCCCTTACTCCCCCAAGCTGGCAACCTACCATTTCCCTTAATTCCCAACCTGGCTAGCTCCCATTCCCCTTACTCCTCCAAGCTGGCTACCTCCCATTGCCCTTAATCGCCCAGGTTGACTACCTCCAATCCCTTACTCCCCTCAGCGAGCTGCATCGTCTGACACACGAGCGAACGAACACCCCCAAGCTGGCTACCTCCCATTCCCCTTACTCCCCGAAGCTGGCAACCTCCCATTCTTACTGCACTAAGCTGGCTAATTTCCATTCCCTTTACTCCCTCCAATCCCTTACGCAAAGCTGGCTACCACCCATTCGTTCGTAGTATCCCATGCTGGATAGCTCTCATTCCCCTTCCTCCCCGAATCTGGCCACCTCTCATTCCGCTCAATCCACCAAGCGTGCTACCTCCCATCCCTTACCCCTCCAAGCTGGCTACCTGCCACTCCTTACTCCCCCAAGCGAGGATAATGACAGAAGCCTCCTCGTGGTGATCCCTGAAAGTGACGACGTGATGGACTCTGTGTTGCGTCGGGCGATAATTCTGCAACATTTTGGACGATGACAGAAGCCAACAGCGAGCTGCATGATCTCCTTACTTCCCAACGCTGGCTTCTTCCCATCCCTTTCTCCCTCAAAGGGGAATCATGACAGAAGGCTCTTCACAGCGATCCCCGGAAGCGACGATGCGCTATACTATGTGACGCGTCGGCCAACAATTCTGGCCAAGGACAGACGCCAACAGCGAGCTGCATCATTTGACATGCGAGCGAACGAACACCCTGAAGCTGGCAAACTCCAATTCCCCTTACTCCCCAAGCTGGCTGCGTGCCATCACTTACTCCCCCAATCTGGCTGCATCCGATTCCCCTTCCTCCCCCAAACTTGCTTCATCCCATACGTTACTCCCCCAAGCTGGCTAGCTCACATTCCCCTTACTCCCCCAAGTTGGCCTCCTCCCATCCCTCACTTCCACAAGCTGGCCTCCTCTCATCCCTTACTTCCCCAAGCTCGCGTCCTCCCATCCCTCACTTCCACAAGCTGGCCTCCTCCCATCCTTTACTTCCCCAAGCTGGCGTCCTCCCATCCCTCACTTCCACAAGCTGGCCTCCTCCCATCCCTTACTTCCCCAAGCTGCCTTCGTCGCATCCCTTACTCCCCCAAGCCGGGATAATGACAGAAGCCTCCTTGTGGTGATCCCTGAAAGCGACAACGTGATGCACTCTGTGTTGCGTCGGGCAACAATTCTGATACATGTTGGACGATGACAAAAGCCAACAGCGAGCTGTATCATCTGGTACACGAGCGAACGAACACCCCTAAGGTTGCTACCTCCCATTCCCCTTACTCCCCCCAAGTTAGCTATCTCCCATTCCCCTTATTCTCTTACTCCCCGAAGCTGGTTCCGTCCCATTCCCCTTTCTCCCCGAAGCAGGCAACCTGAACCCCCTTACTCCACCAAACTGGCTTCCTTCCATCCTTTATTCTCCCTAGCTGGCTTCTTCGCAGCCTTACTCTCCCAAGCCGACTTCCACGCATCCCTTACTCCCCCAAGCTGTTGGCTACCTCACATCCCTTTCTAAACCAAGCTGCTGGCTTCCTCCCATCCATTACTCCCCAACCCCCTTACTCCCCAAAGCTGGCTAGCCCCCATGCCCCTTACTCTCCCAATCTGGCTAACTCCCAGTCCCCCCCTACTCTCCCAAGCAAGCTAGTTAAATTTCCCCCTACTCCCCTCAAGCTGGCTACCTTTCATTCCCCTTACGCCAACAAGCTGGATAACTCTCATTCCCCTTCCTCCCCAACCTGCATGCCTCCCATCCCTTACTCCCCCAAGCTGGCCTCCTCCCATCCCTTACTTCCACAAGCTGGTATCATGATGGAAGGCACCTCGTGGTGATCCCTTGATGCGACGACACGCTCTCCATGATGTATCGGGCGAAAATACTGTCAACATTTCGGACGTTGACAGAAGCCAACATAGAGCTGCATCGTCTGATACACGAGGGAACGAACACCCCCAAGCGGGCAACCTGCCATTCCCCTTACTCGCCCAAGCGGGCTACCTCCCACCCCCCTAACTCCTCCAAGCTGACTACTTCCCATTTCCCTTAATCGCCCAAGTTGTCTACCTCCAATTCCCCTTACTCCCCCCAAGCTGGCAACCTCCCTTTCCCCTTACTTCACCAAGCTGGCTAACTTCCAATCCCTTTACGCCCCCAATCCCTTACTCCAAGCTGGCTACCACCCATTCGTCACTCCCCCAAGCTGGCTAGCCCCCATTCCTCTTACTCTCCCAATCTGGCTAGCTCCCATTCCCCTTACTCTCCCAAGCTAGCTAGTTCCATTTACCCCTACACCCCTCAAGCTGGCACCCTCCCATGCCCGAATCCGATAAGCTGTTCCCTCCCATACCTTACTCCCCCCTCAAGTTGGCTTCTTCCCATTCGCCTTAGTCCCCCAAGCTCCCATCCTCTCATCACGTACGCCCCCAGCTGGCTTCCTCGTTTACCTTACTCCACCCCCCAGCTGGCTACCTCGCATTCCCCTTACTCCCCAAAGCTGCCTTGCACCGATCTATTACTTCCTCAAACTGGCTGCATCCGATTCTCCTTCCTCCTCCAAACTTGCTTCCACCCATTCGTCACTCCCCCAAGCTGGATCTCTCTAATTCCCTTCCGCCCCGATGCTGGCTACCTCCCATTCCGCTTAATCCATCAAGCGTGTTACCTGCCATTCCCCTTACTCACTGAAGCTGGCAACCTCCCACCTTTTCCTCCCCATGCTGGCATCCTACCATCCTTTACTCACGGAAGCTAGCTTGCTCCCATTCCCCTTACTCTCCCAAGCTAGCCAGTTCCCTTTCCCCCTACTCCCCACAAGATGGCTACCTCTCAACCCTGACTCTGCTAAGCTGTTCCCTCCCATACATTACTCTCCCCCCCTCAAGTTGGTTTCTACCCATTCGCCTTAGTCCCCCAGGCTCCCATCCTCCCATCCCGTACCCCCCAAGCTAACTTCCGCTCTTCCCTTACTCCCCCAAGCTGCATGCCTCCCATCCCTTACTCCCCAAGATGGCTACCTTCCATCCCACAAGCTGGTATCATGATGGAAGCCACCTCGTGGTGAACCCTGGATGCGACGACACGCACTCTGTGATGCATCGGGCGACAATACTGTCAACATGTTGGACGTTGACAGAAGCCAACAGCGAGCTACATCGTCTGTCACTCGAGCGAACGGACACCCCCAAGCGGGCAACCTTCCATTCCCCATACTCCCCCAAGCTGGCTAGCACCCATTCCCCTTACTCTCCCAAGCTAGCTAGTTCCATTTCCCCCTGCTCCCCTCCAGCTGGCTACCTCCCATCCCTGAGTCCGCTAAGCTGTTCCCTCCCATACCTTACTCCCTCCTCAAGTTCCCTTCTTCCCATTCGCCTTAGTCCCCCAAGCTCCCATCCTCTCATCCCGTTCCCCACAAGCTGGCTTCCTCTCTTCCCTTACTCCCCCCCCCCCCCCCCCCCACCGAACTGGCTACCTCGCATTCCCCATACTCCCACAAGCTGCCTTGCACCGATCACTTACTGCCCCAAACTGGGTGCATCCGATTCCCCTTCCTCCTCCAAACTTGCTTCCTCCCATCCATTACTCCCCACAAGCTGGCTAGTTCCCATTCCCCTTATTCTCCCAAGCTGGCTAGCTCCCATTCCCCTTACTCCCCCAAGCTGGCCTCCTCCCATCCCTTACTTCCACAAGCTGGCCTTCTCCCATCCCTTACTTCCCCAAGCGGGCTTCCCCATCCCTTATTCCCTCAAGCTGGCAACATCTCATTCCACTTACCCCTCCTCCCCCCCAAGCTGCCTTCCTCCCATCCCCTTCTCCCTCAAGCCGGGATAATGACAGAAGCCTCCTTGTGGTGATCCCTGAAAGCGACGACGTGATGCACTCTGTGTTGCGTCGGGCGACAATTCTGAAACATTTTGGACGAAGACAGAAGCCAACAGCGAGCTGTATCATCTGATGCACGAGCGAACGAACACCCCATCTGCTGGCTCCCACCCATTCCCCTTGCTCCCCAAGTTAGCTATCTCCCATTTTTCTTATTCTCTTATGTTAGCTACCTCCCACCCCTTACTCCTCGATGCTGGCTTCCACGCATCCCTTACTCCCCCGAAGCTCCTGGCTACCTCCCATCCCTTACTCCCCCAAGCCGCAGGTTACCCCCATCCCTTACTCCCCCAAGCTGCTGGCTTCCTCCCATCCCCTTCCCATTACTCCCGCAAGTTAGCTATCTCCCATTCCCTTTATTCTCTTATGTTAGCTACCTCCCATCCCTTACTCCCCGAAGCTGGCTGCGTCCAGTTCCCCTTTCTCCCCGAAGCCGGTAAGGTGAAACCCCTTACTCCGCCAAGCTGGCTTCCTCCCATCCTTTACTCTCCCATGCTGGCTTCCTCCCATTCTTTACTCTCCCAAGCTGACATCCTCGCATCCCTTACTCCCCCAAGCCGGCTTCCACCCATCCCTTGCTCCCCCAAGCTGCTGGCTACCTCCCATCCCTTACTCACCCAAGCTGCTGGCTACCTCCCATCCCTTACTCACCTAAGCTGCTGGCTACCTCTCATCCCTTACTCCCCCAAGCCGCTGTCTACCTCCCAAACCCCCTTACTCCCCCAAGCTGGCTAGCCCCCATTCCCCTTTCTCTCCCAATCTGGCAACTCCCATTCCCCTTGCTCTCCCAATCTGACAACTCCCATTCCCCTTGCTCTCCCAAGCCAGCTAGTTCCAGTTCCCCCGACCCCCCTCAAGCTGGCTACCTCCCATGCCTGAGTCCGCTAAGCTGTTCCATCCCATACCTTACTCCCATCCTCAAGTTGGCTTCTTCCCATTCAACTTATTTCCCCAAGCACGACGTGATGCACTCTGCGACGGGCGACAATTCTGAAACATGTTGGACGATGACAGAAGCCAACAGCGAGCTGTATCATCTGATGCACGAGCGAACGAACACACCCCATCTGCTGGCTCCCACCCATTCCCCTTACTCCCCAAGTTAGCTATCTCCCATTCCCCTTATTCTCTTATGCTGGCTTCCACGCATCCCTTACTCCCCCCAAGCTGCTGGCTTCCTCCCATCCCTTACTCCGTCAAGCCGGGATGATGACAGAAGCCTCCTTGTGGTGATCCCTGATAGCGACGACGTGATACAGTCTGTGTTGCATCGGGCGACAATTCTGAAACATGTTGGACGATGACAGCGAGCTGTATCATCTGATACACGAGCGAACGAACACCCCTGTGCTGGCTGCCCCATTCCCCTTACTCCCCCCAAGCTTCCATCCCGAAGCTGGCTGCGTCACATTCCCCTTTCTCCCCGAAGCAGGCAACCTGAAACCCCTTACTCCACCAAGCTGGCTTCCTCCCATCCTTTACTCTCCGAAGCTGGCTTCCTCGCAGCCCTTGCTCTCCCAAGCTGGCTTCCACGCATCCCTGACTCCCCCAAGCTGCTGGCTACCTCACATCCCTTACTCACCAAGCTGTCTTCCTCCCAAACCCCCTTACCCCACCAAGCTGGCTAGCCCCCATTCCCATTACTCTCTCCCAAGCTAGCTAGTTCCATTTCCCCCTACTCCCCTCAAGCTGGCTCCCTCCCATCCCTGACTCCGCTAAGCGGTTCCCTCCCATAACTTACTCCCCCCCTCAAGTTGGCTTCTTCTCATTCGCCTTAGTCCCGCAAGCTCGCATCATCCCATCCCTTACTCCTCCAAGCTGGCAACATCTCAACCCTTACTCCCCCAAGCTGGCAACCCCCCTTTCCCCTTACACCTCGAGCCCGCTAGCACCAATTCCCCTCACTCCCCCAAGTTGGCAACCTCTCATTCGCTTTACTCCGCCAAGCTGGCTACCTGCCACCCCTTTCTCCCCCAAGCTGGCAAACACCGATTCCTTTTACATACCACCAAGCTGCCGACATCCCATCCCTGACTCACCCACGCTGGCTACCTCCCATTTCGTACTCCCCCAATCTGGGTACCTCACATTCCACACACTCCCCCAAGTTGGCTACCTCCAATCCCTTACTCCTCTCAGCGAGCTACATCGTCTGGCACACGAGCGAACGAACAACCCCAAGCTGGCAACCTCCCATTCCCCTTACTCCCCCAAGCTGGCAACGTCCCATTCTTACTGCACAAAGCTGGCTAATTTCCATTCCCTTTACGCACTCCAATCCCTTACTCCAAGCTGGCTACCACTTCGTTCGTTACATCCCAAGCTGGATATCTCTCATAACCCTTCCTCCCCGAAGCTGGCCAACTCCCATTCCGCTTAATCCACCAAGCGTGCTTCGTCCCATTCCACTTGTTCACTCAAGCTGGCTACCTTCAATTCCCCTTCCACCCCCAAGCTGGCTACCTCCCAATTCCCCTTACTTCCCGAAGCTGGTAACCTCCCACCGCTTCCTCCCCAAGCTGGCATCCTACCATCCTTTATTCACCGAAGATGGCTTCCTCCCATCCTTTACTCCTCCAAACTGGCTAGCTCCTCCCCTTACACAAGCTGTGTATCTCTCATTCCTTTAATCCCCCAAGCTGGCTACCTCCCTTTCCCCGTACTCCTCAAGCCCGCTAGCTCCCATTCCCCTTACTCACCCAAGCTGTCTACCTCTCATCCCTTACTTCCTCAATCTGGCAACCTCCCATTCCCCTTACGCTCCAAAGACGGCTAGCTCTCTTTCCCCCAACTTCCCGCAAGCTAGGTACCTCCCCATCCGTGACTCCGCTAAGCTGCTCCCAATCATACCTTAACACCCCCCCCCCCCCCAAGTTGGCTTCTCCCCATTCGCCTTAGTCCTCCCAAGCTCCTTTCCTCACATCCCTTACGCCCCAAGCTGGCAATTTCCCATTCCCCTTACACCTCAAGCTGGCTAGCTCCCATTCCCCTTACTCCTCCAAGTTGGCAACCTCCCATTCCCTTTACAACCCCAAGCTGGCTACCTGCCACCCCTTACTCCCCCACGCTAGAAAACAACGATTCCCTTTACTTCCCACCAAGCTGCCTAACTCCTACCATCCATTACTCTCCCACCCACGCTGGCTACCTCCCATTCCCTGCTCCCCCAATCTGTCAAGCTCACATTCCCTTACTCGGTTCAGAATGGTTCGAAAAGTGCGAGCCTTGCACGAAAACTGGGAGCCTGCTGCAAAAAGTGCGAAGATTGTGCAAAAAGTGCGAGGGACCTGCGAGACCGGTGAGAAACGTACGAGCCTGCTGCGAAAAGAGTGCTCCTGGTACGAACAGTGCGATCATGGTGCGAAAGCTGCGACACTGGCGCAAAAAGTGCGAGTCTGGTGCGAAAAGCGCGAGACTGGTGCGAAAAGTGCGAGCCTGCTGCGAAAGCTGCGAAACTCGTCTGCAAACTACGAGCACGGCGCACAAGCTGCGAGCCTGGTGCGAAAAGAGATAACCTGAGTAAATGGGGGGATTAGAGGAGGGCACTAATAAATGGGCATTAGGGGAGCGCAGCATTGAATGGTGAATTAGGGAAGGGCACCAGTAAATGGGGATTTAGGGGATGGCACCAGTAAATCGGACGTTACGGGAGGGCGCCAGTAAACAGTGGCGCAGCGGTAGAGTTGCTGCCTCACAGGTTCAGCCACCCAGGTTCGATTCTACCACGGCCGTCGTCTGCATGGTTTAAACCTTCTCCCCGTGATCGCGTGGATTTTCTCCAGATTAACTGCCCCGCAGTTAAGCCAGCTTTTTGTAACCACATATATGATATCTGTGTTTCTCAGTTCAAGGAATTGATTAGAACTTTAGGAGAGCTCCCCCTCCCCTCACCCCACTCACCATCAACAACACCACAGCACATATATGGAGTATTTTAAGTTCCTGGGAACCATCATCTCCAAGGACCTTAAGTGGGGGGTTAGATGGGTTTAGATGACTTAGAGGGAGTTAGATGGGTTTATATGGGTTTAGAGGGATTAAGAGGGGCTTCGAAGCGTTTCGAGGGGGTTCGAGGGGTTTCGAGGGGCTTCAAGGGGTTTCGAGGTGTTTAGAGTGCTTAGATGGACAGAGAGGGTTAGATTGGATTACAGGGATTCAGATGGGCTTAGATGTGCTTAGAAGGGTATAGAGGGGTTTAGAGGGGTTTAGAGGGGTCTCGAAGGATTTAGAGTGGTTGAGAGAGGTTTCGAAGTGTTACCAGGGGTTTCGAGGGGTTTAGAGGGGGTTAGAGAGTGTTAGAAAGGTTTAGAGAGGGTTAGATGGGTTTCTATTGGATTAGAGAGGTTTAAATGAGGTTAGAGCTGTTGAGCGGGATTTAGAGCGATTCAGAAGGCTTCAAACGTGTTTAGAGGAATTTGGAGGGTTTTAAAGGGGTTCAGGGGGGGGGTTGGACGGGTTAGATGTGTTCATGGGGATTCTGGGGGGTTTAGATGGGTTTAGAGTGGTTTCAGAGTAGGATAGAGGGGTTCAGAGGTGTTTAGACGAGTTTAGAGGTGCTTAGAGGAGAGCGAGAATTGGAAGAGCAAATATGTAAGGAGATAGCAGATATTAGCAGTAAGCACAAGGTAGTGATTGTGGGAGATTTCAATTTTCCAAAAATAGACTGGGTAACACATTCTGTAAATGAGCTGCATGGTTTGGAGTTTGTAAAATGTGTGCAGGATAGTTTTTTGCAGCAATACATAGATGTATCGACCAGAGAGGGGGCAGTGCTGGACCTCCTGTTAGGAAATGAGGTAGGTCAGGTGACGGACGTATGCGTTGGTGAGCACTTCGGGACCAGTGATCACAATACCATTAGTTTCAATACAATTATGGAGAGAGTCAGAACATGACCAAGGGTTGAGATTTTTGATTGGAGAAAGGCTAACTTTGAGGGAATGCGTAAGGATTTAAAATTTAAGGATTGGCACATTTTGTTTTATGGGAAGGATGTAGAAGAGAAATGGAGGACATTTAAAGGGGAAATTGTAAGAGTACAGAATCTTTATGTCCCTGTTCGGTTGAAAGGAAATAGTAAAAATTGGAAAGAGCCATGGTTTTCAAGGGAAATTGGACACTTGGTTCGAAAAAAGAGAGATATCTACAATAATTATAGGAGGCATGGAGTAAATGAGGTGCTAGAGGAGTATAACGAGTGTAAAAAGAATCTTTAGAAATAAATTAGAAAAACTAAAAGAATATATGAGGTTGCTCTGGCAAGAAAGGTGAAAGTAAATCCAAAGGGTTTCTACAGCTATATTAATAGCAAAAGGATAACGAGGGATAAAATTGGACCATTAGAGAGGCAGAATGGACAGCTATCTGCAGAGCCAAAAGAGATGGGGCAGATATTGGACAATTTATTTTCATCGGTATTCACCAAGGAGAAGGATATTGAACTCTGTGTGGTAAGGGGAAAAAGTAGAGTACCTATGGAAACTATGAGATTCAAAGAGGAGGAAGTACTGACACATTTGAAAAATATAAAAGTGGCTAAGTCTCCAGGTCCTGACAGGATATTCCCTAGGACATTGATGGAAGTTAGTGTAGAAATAGCAGGGACTATGACAGAAATATTTCAAATGTCATTAGGAACGTGAATAGTGCCGGAGGATTGGCGTACTACGCATGTTGTTCCATTGTTTAAAAAAGGTTCAAAGAATAAACCTAGCAATTATAGACCTATTAGTTTGACGTCAGTGGTGGGCAAATTAATGGAAAGGAAACTTAGAGATAATATATATAAGCATCTGGATAAACAGGGTCTGATCAGGAACATTCAACATGGATGTGTGCCTGGAAGATCATGTTTGATAAAGCTTCTTGAACTTTTTGAAGAGGTTACTAGGGAAATTGATGAGGGTAAAGCAGTGGATGTTGTCTATATGGATTTCAGTAAGGCCTTTGAAAAGGTTCCCCATGGAAGGTTGGTTAAGAAGGTTCAATCTTTGGGTGTTAATGGCGGAGTAGCAAGGTGGATTTAACAGTGGCTGAATGGGAGATGCCAGAGAGTAATGGTGGATGGCTGTTTGTCAGGCTGCAAGCCGGTGACCAGTGGGGTGCCTCAGGGATCTGTGTTGGGTCAACTGTTGTTTGCCATGTACATCAATGATCTGGATGATGGGGTGGAAAATTGGATAAGTAAGTATGTAGATTATACCAAGATAGGTGGTGTTGTGGATAATGAAGTAGATTTTCAAAGTCTACAGAGAGATTTTGGCCATTTGGAAGAGTGGGCTGAAAGATGGCAGATGGAGTTTAATGCTGATAAGTGTAAGGTGCTACATCTTGGCAGGACAAATCAAAATAGGATGTACATGGTAAATGGTAGGGAATTGAGGTATGCTGTGGAACAGAGGGATCTAGGAATAACTGTGCATAGTTCCCTGAAGGTGGAATCGCATGTAGATAGGGTGGTAAAGAAAGCTTTTGTTGTGCTGGCCTTTATAAATCAAAGCATTGAATATAGGAGTAGGGAAGTAATGTTAAAATTGTACAAGGCATTGGTGAGACCAATTCTGGAGTATGGTGTACAATTTTGGTCGCCCAATTATAGGAAGGATGTCAACAAAATCAAGAGAGTACAGAGGAGATTTAGTAGAATGTTGCCTGGGTTGCATACAACTAAGTTACAGAGAAAGGTTGAACAAGTTAGGTCTTTATTCTTTGGAGCGCAGTTGGTTAAGGGGGGACTTGATTGAGGTCTTTAAAATGACGAAAGGGATAGACAGAGTTGACGTGGATAAGCTTTTCCCATTGAGGGTAGGGAAGATTCAAACAAGAGGGCATGACATGAGAATTAAGGGAAAAAAGTTTAGGGGTAACATGAAGGGGAACTTCTTTATCGGAGAGTGGTGGCTGTGTGGAATGAGCTTCCAGCAGAAGTGGTGGAGGCAGGATCGATTTTAACATTTTAAAGTAAAGTGGATAGGTATATGGATGGGAAGGGAATGGAGGGGTATAGTCTGAGTCCAGCTGGAAGGGACTAGGGAAAATAAATGTTCGGCACGAAATGGAAGGGACGAGAGGGCCTCTTTCCGTGCTGTTATCGTTATATGGTTATATGGTTAGTGGGGATTAGAGAGGTTCAGAGTGGGTTAGAGGGTTTTAGCGCGGATTAAAGTGCTTTACATGGTGTTGAGATGGGTGCCGAGGCGTTTACAGGGGGTTTAGAGTGGTTTAGAGGTGGTCATTGGGTTTCAGAAGGGTTGATAGGGGTGTACGGGGGTTTGCAGGAGTTAGAGTGGTTTAGAGGGGTTCAGAGGGGTTCAGATGGGTTTAGAGGTGTTTAGAGCGGCTTAGAGGAGTTTGGAGGTGGTTTAGAGGTGTTCGCATGGGTTCTGGGGTGTTTATTGATGTTTACATGGGCTTAGAGGGGTTTAGAGCGGTTCAGAGAGGTTCAGAGGTTTGAAGGGGTTTCGAGTGAATTAGATGTGTTGAGAGGTGTTTAGACTGGTTCATATGTGTTCATAGGGCTTTCGAGGGGTTTAGAGGGGTTTTATGTGGTTTCGAGAGGTTTTGAAGGGATTAGAGGGATTTAGGGGGGTTTCGGGGGTTAACAGGGGTTTAGAGGGGTTTAAATAAATGTGAAGTTGGTCAGACGTATTTAGGGTAGTTTCGAGGGGTTTAGGTTCAGATGGGTTCAGAGTGATCGACTGAGGTTTAGCTGGGATTAGAGTGGGTTTGAGACGTTTAGAGGGGTTCAGAGGGTTTCAGAGGGATTTAGAGGTGTTCATGGGGAGTTGCAGGTGTTCCGGGGGAGTTACTGGTGTTAAGATGGGTTCAGAGGGGTTCATATGGGTTCACTGACGTTTAGAGGTGTTTAGAGGGGTTTAGAACGGATCGGTGGGGTTCAGATGGGCTTGTACTGGGTTTGAGGGGTTTAGAGGGGGTGTTGTGTGGTGCCGAGAGGTTTTGAAGATACTAGAGGGGTTTAGACTGGTTCAGAGAGGCTAGACTGTTTTTAATGGGTTCATAGGGGTTTAGAGTGGTTTAGATCGGTTTAGATGGGTTCAGAGGTGTTCAGATGGGTTTCGAGGAGTTTAGAGAAGTTGTGTGTGATTTCGCGGGGTTTCGAGGGGATTCGAGGAATTTAGAGGGGTTTCGTGGGGTCTAGAGGGGATAAGAGGGGTTTCGAGGGTTTAGATGGGTTTGTAGTTGTTCAGGAGGATTTTGGGTAGTTTCGATGGGTTTAGATGTGTTTAGAGGGATTTATAGCTGTTTAGAGGCGTTTTGACGGGTTCAGAGTGGTTCAAAGGGAATTAGATGGGTTTATGAGGAGTTACAGGTTTTCAGAGGGGTTCAGAGGGGTTCGTATGTGTTTGGGGTGGTTTCGAGGTATTGATTTTATCAATTAAAGGTTACTATAAAGTCTCTATAAGATCCCCCCTTAATCTCCTAAATTCCAGCGAGCACAAGCCGAGTTTCTCCAGTCTTTCTTCATATGGAAGTCCTGCCATCCCAGGAATCAGTCTGGTGAACCTTCTCTGTACTCCCTCTATGGCAAGAATGTCTTTCCTCAGATTAGGAGACCAAATCTGTACGCAATACTCCAGGTGTGCCCTCACCGAGACCCTGCAGTCGAACCTCCCTGCTCTTGTACTCAAAGCCTTTTGCTATAAATGCCAACATACCATTCGCTTTCTTCACAGCCTGCTGCACCTGCATGCCTACTTTCAATGACTGGTGTACCATTACACCCAGATCTCGTTGCATCTCCCCTTTTCCTAATCGGCCACCGTTCAGATAATAGACTATCCTCCTGTTTTTTGCCGCCAACGTGGATAACCTCATAGTTATCCAGATTATGCTGCATATGCCATGCATTTGCCCACCCACCCAACCTATCCAAGTCACCTTGCAGCTTCCTAGCATCCTCCTCACAGCTAACACTGCCCCCAGCTTCGTGTCATCCGCAAACATGGAGATGTTGCATTCAATTCCCTCATCCAGATTATTAATATATACTGTAAATAGCTGGGGTCCCAGGACTGAGCCTTGCGGTACCCCACTAGTCATGGCCTGCCATTCTGAAAATGACCCGTTTACTCCTACTCTTTGCTTCCTGTCTGCCAGCCAGTTCTCTATCCACATCAATACGGAACCCCCAATACCGTGTGCTTTAAGTTTGTATGCTAATCTCTTATGTGGGACCTTGTCGAAAGCCTTCTGAAAGTCCAGATATAACACATCCACAGATTCTCCCTTATCCACTCTACTAGTTACATCCTCAAAACATTTTATAAAATTCGTCAGACATGATTTACCTTTCATAAATCCATGCTGACTTTCTCCAATGACTTCACCGCTTTCCAAATGTGCTGCTATCCCATCTTTAATAACTGACTCTAGCATTTTCCCACTACCGATGTTAGAGGGGCTTAGTGTGATGTAGTTGTTTGGATGGGTTTAGAGGGGTTTAGAGGGGTTAGAGGGATTTAGAGGTGTTTTCAGTGGTTTAGAGGGAATTGGAGGGGTTTAGAAGCGTTTGGAGTGTCTGATAGGGTTTAGAGGGTGTTGGAGGGTATTAGAGGGTTTAGACTTGTTGAAAGGTGTTTAGAGGTGTTTGAAGGTATTTAGAATGGTTTGTAAATGTTTAGATGTGTCTGGAGGGGTTTGAGGGGGCAAATGGGTGAGATGGGTTTAGATGGGTGTATAGGGGTTGGAGGTGTTTAGAGAGGGTTGTGGGGGGTAGACGGTTTTGCAGGCATTGGAGGGGTTTGGTTGGGTTTAGAGGGGTTAAGAGGGTTTAGAGAGTTTATAGGGGTGTACAGTGGTTTCGAGGGCTTTAGAGGTTTTGGAGAGATATGGAATGATTTGGGAGTATTTACACGGGATTATAGTTTAGATGTGTTTACACGGGGTTGCAGGGGTTTGCATGGGGTTTCGACGCATTTAGAGGTGTTTAGGGGGGTTTCAAGGAGTTTAGTGGGGTGCATAGAGGGTTAGAGGGGTTTAGAGGAGTTTAGAGTTGTTCAGAGGTTCAGATTGGTTTAGATGGGTTTAGTGCGGTTCAGAGGGGTTCAGATGGATTTTGAGGGGTTGCGTTTAGAAGGATTCAGTTGGGTTCGTAGATTTGTAAGAGGGGTTTACATGTGTTTTGAGGGGACTAGAGGTGTTCAGATGGGTTTCGAAGAAGTTGGAGAGGTGTAGAGGTATTTAGGGGTTCACATGGGTTTAGAGGGGTTCTAAGGATTTACAGGGCGTGAGATGAGGATATGGGGGATTAGATGGTTTTAGAGGACCTTGGAGTGATTCAGAGGGGTTTAAAGCTGTGTAGAGGGGATTGGAGGGCTTTCGATAGGTTTAGAGTGGTTCAGGGGTGTTTAGAGCGGTTTACAGGGGGCCACGCGCATTCAGAAATGTTCGGAGGGGTTTTAGATGAATTTAGAGGGGTTTAAAAGGGTTCCGAGGGGGTTGGAGGGGTTTAGAGCTGTCCAGGGAGGGGGGTTCAGAGGTGTTTAGAGGGGTTTAGAGTGGATTGGGGTTTCCGAAGCGATTAGAGGGGTTTAGAGGTGTTCAGATGGGTTCAGAGGGGTTCATAGGGGTTTAGGGACATTTAGAGGTGTTTAGGACGGATCGGAGGGGTTCAGATGGGCTTGTACTGTGTTAGAGGGGGTTAAACGTGGTGTTGTGTGGTTTCGAGAGGTTTTGAAGATACTAGAAGGGTTTAGACTGGTATAGAGGGGGCAAGACTGTTTTAATGGGTTCATATGGTTTTGGAGTGGTTTAGAGCGGTTTAGAGGGGTTCAGAGTTGTTCAGGTGGGTTTCGAGGGGTTTAGAGGAGTTTTGTGTGATTTCGAGGGGTTTCGAGGGGATTCGAGGAATTTAGAGGGGTTTCGGGGGATTTAGATGGGATAAGAGGGGTTTAGAGGGTTTAGATGGGTTTAGAGGGGTTTAGAATGGTTCGAAAAGTGCGAGCCTTGCACGAAAACTGCGAGCCTGCTGCGAAAAGTGCGAAGATTGTGCAAAAAGTACGAGACACATGCCAGACCGGTGAGAAACGTACGAGCCTGCTGCGAACAGAGCGATCCTGGTACGAACAGTGCGATCCCGGTGCGAAAGCTGCGACACTGGTGCAAAAAGTGCGAGTCTGGTGCGCAAATCGCGAGACTGGTGGGAAAAGGGCGAGCCTGGTGCTAAATGTGTGAGCCTGGTGCGAAAAGTGCGAGCCTGGTGCGAAAGCTGCGAAACGTGTCTGGAAACTACGAGCACGGCGCACAAGCTGCGAACCTGGTGCGAAAAGAGATAACCTCAGTAAATGGGGGATTAGAGGAGGGCACTAATAAATGGGCATTAGGGGAGCGCAGCATTGAATGGTGAATTAGGGAAGGGCACCAGTAAATGTGGATTTAGGGGATGGCACCAGTAAATCGGAAGTTAGGGGAGGGCGCCAGTAAACAGTGGCGCAGCGGTAGAGTTGCTGTCTCACAGGTTCAGAGACCCAGGTTCGATTCCGACCACGGCCGTCGTCTGCATGGTTTAAACCTTCTACCCGTGACCGGTTGGATTTTCTCCAGATATGCTGCCTGCCCCGCAGTTACTCCAGCTCTTTGTAACCACATATGTTATATCTCTGTTTCTCAGTTCAAGGAATTGATTACGACTTTAGGAGAGCTCCCCCTCCCCTCACCCCACTCACCATTAACAACACCACTGGACATCTAAGGAGTATTATAAGTTCCTGGGAACCATCATCTTCAAGGACCTTCTCTGTTCTCACCTTCTCCATCATCGTCTGGTTTGGCTCAGCCACCAAGCACGACACCTCGAGGCTGCAGCGAATCGTCCGATCAGCAGATAAGATTATTGGCTGCAACCTTCCCTCCATTGAATAACTGTACACTGCAAGGGCAGGAAGCGAGCGGCCAAGAACATCTCTGACCCCTCTCAAACGTTTTGAATCACTTCCCTCTGGAAGGCGACTCCGGATTGTCAAAGCTACCACAGCCAGACATAAACAGTTTTTATTCAAGAGTAGTTGCTCTACTCAACAGCTTAAAATGTGTAGCCTCCCTATGAGCTGGTACTTTGTTAGTTCACATGCTTGATCAATGGTGTTTTATCATTAATGTCTTATTGTCTTAATGTGACATTCGTGACTGTCACTGTATGTCATGTTGTTACTTGTGCGTGGAGCACCAAGGCAAATTCCTTGTATGTGAACACTTGGCCAATAAACTTACTTACTTACTTAAAAACTACCCAGCACCTTGGCACAGCGGTAGAGTTGCTTCTTTACAGCGCCAGTGACGCGGGTTCAATCCTGAACAAGCGTGCTGTTTGTATGGAAATTGCACGTTCTCCCCCTGACTGCGTGGATTTTCTACGACATATTCGGTTTCCTCCCAAACTCCCAAAACACACAAGTTTGTAGATATACAGGTTTAAATGCAAATGGTCCCCAGTGTGTGTAGGACATCGATGATGTGTGGGGATCGCTTGTCAGTGTGGATTCGCACTGTTCCTTTTTGAGACCCCTTTCTCCAGAGATGCTGTCTGTCACGCTTGGTTACTCTTGCATTTTGTGTCCGTCTTCGGTTGAAACCAGATTCTTCTGCGAAGCTGTTCTTAAGTCTGGACATTTGAAGGGTTTAGAGGGGATTGTGTGCATTTGGGGGGGGGGGTTTACAGGGGTTACCGTGGTTTTTCAGGTGGTTTAGAAGTTATTAGATGGATTTGTAGGGGTTTAGAGGGGGTTTGATGGGTCTGGAGGGGTTTGGAGGGGTTAAGAGGGGCTCCTAAGCGTTTCGAGGGGATTCCATTGGGTTTGAGGAGTGTCGAGGGGTTTCGAGGGGTTCAAGGGGGTTATATTGGATTAGAGGAGTGTCGAGGGGTTTCGAGGGGTTCAAGGGGGTTATATTGGATTAGAGGCGTGTAGAGGGGTATCGAGGAGTGTCGAGGGGTTTCGAGGGGTTCAAGGGGGTTATATTGGATTAGAGGCGTGTAGAGGGTTTCAGATGGGTTTAGAGATCCTTAGAAGGGTTTAGAGGGGTTTAGAGGCGTTTAGAGGGGTTTCGAAGTATTTAGAGTGGTTGGGAGAGGTTTCGAATGGTTACGAGGGGTTTCGAGATGCTTAGGGGGGTTAGAGAATATTAGAAAGGTTTAGAGAGGGTTAGAGGGGTTTAGAGGGGGTTTCTATTGGTTTAGATTAATTTAAATGAGGTTAGAGCTGTTGGGAGGGATTTAGAGCGGTTCCGAAGGCTTCAAACGTGTTTAGAGGAATTTAAAAGGTTTTAAAGGGGTACGGAGGGGTTTGAACGGGGAAGATGTGTTCAGGGGGTTTCAGGGCGGTTTAGATGGGTTTAGAGCGGTTTGAGAGTAGGTTAGAGGGGTTCAGAGATTTTTAGACGAGTTTAGAGGTGCTTAGAGGGAAGCGAGAATCGGAAGAGCAAATATGTAAGGAGATAGCAGATATTGGTAGTAAGCACAAGGTAGTGATTGTGGGAGATTTCAATTTTCCAAAAATAAACTAGAAAATACATTCTGTAAATGGGCTGGATGGTTTGGAGTTTGTAAAATGTGTGCAGGATAGTTTTTGCAGCAATGCATAGAGGTACCGACCAGAGAAGGGGCAGTGCTGGACTTCCTGTTAGGAAATGAGGTTGGTCGGGTGACGGAGGTATGCGTTGGTGAGCACTTCGGGACCAGTAATCACAGTACCATTAGTTTTAATATAATTATGGAGAGAGTCAGAACAGGACCAAGGGTTGAGATTTTTGATTGGAGAAAGGCTAACTTTGAGGGTATGCGTAATGATTTTAAAAGGAGGGAATTGGGACATTTTGTTTTATGGGAAGGATGTAGAAGAGAAATGGGGGACATTTAAAGGGGAAATTGTAAGAGTACAGAATATTTACGTCCCTGTTCGGTTGAAAGGAAATAGTAAACATTGGAAAGAGTGATGGTTTTCAAGGGAAATTGGACACTTGGTTCGAAAAAAGAGAGATATCTACATTAATTATAGGAGGCACGGAGTAAATTAGGTGCTAGATGAGTATAAAGAATGTAAAAAGAATCTTAAGAAATAAATTAGAAAAGCTAAAAGAAGATATGAGGTTGCTTTGGCAAGGAAGGTGAAAGTCAATCCAAAGGGTTTCTACAGCTATATTAATACCAAAAGGATAACGAGGGAAAAGGTTTGGACCAGCAGAGAGTCAGAATGGACAGCTATCTGCTGAGCCAAAAGAGATGGGGGGAATATTGGACAATTTAGTTTCTTCGGTATTCACCAAGGAGAAGGATATTGATCTCTGTGAGGTATGGGAAAAAAGTAGAGTAGCTATGGAAACTATTAGATTCAAAGAGGAGGAAGTACTGCCACGTTTGAAAAATATAAAAGTGGATAAGTCTCCAGGTCCTGACAGGATATTTGTAGGACATTGAGGGAAGTTAGTGTAGAAATAGCAGGGGCTATGACAAAAATATTTCAAATGTCATTAGAAACGGGAATAGTGCCGGAGAATTGGCGTACTGCGCATGTTGTTCCATTGTTTAAAAAGGGTTCAAAGAATAAAGCTAGCAATTTTAGACCTGTTACTTTGACGTCAGTGGTGGGCAAAGTAATGGAAAGTATACTTAGAGATAATATATATAAGCATCTGGATAAACAGGGTCTGATCAAGAACAGTCAACATGAATTTGTGCCTGGAAGGTCATGTTTGACAAACCTTCTTGATTTTTTTGAAGAGGTTACTAGGGAAATTGATGAGGGTAAAGCAATGGATGTTGTCTATATGCATTTCAGTGAGGCCTTTGACAAGGTTCCTCGTGGAAGGTTGGTTAAGAAGGTTCAATCTTTGGGTGTTAATGTCGGAGTAGCAAGGTAGATTCAACAGTGGATGAATGGGAGATAGCAGAGGGTTATGGTGGATGGCTGTTTGTCAGTTTGGAAGCCGGTGACCAGTGGGGTGCCTCAGGGATCTGTGTTGGGTCCAATGTTATTTGTCATGTACATCAATGATCTGGATGATGGGGGTGGAAAATTGGATAAGCAAGTATGCAGGTGATACTAAGATAGGTGGTGTTGTGGATAATGAAGTAGATTTTCAAAATCTACAGAGAGATTTGGGCACTTGGAAAAGTGGGCTGAGAGATGGCAGATGGAGTTTAATGCTGATAAGTGTGAAGTGCTACATCTTGGCAGGACAAATCAAAATAGGACATACATGGTAAATGGTAGGGAGTTGAGAAATGCTGTGGATCAGAGGGATCTAGGAATAACTGTGCATAGTTCCCTGAAGGTGGAATCGCATGTAGATGGGGTGGCAAACAAAGCTTTTTGTGTGCTGGCCTTTATAAATCAGATCATTGAATATAGGAGTAGGGAAGTAATGTTACCAAGGTAAGACCAATTCTGGAGTATGGTGTACAATTTTGGTCGCCTACGTTTAGGAAGGATGTCAACAAAATAGAGAGAGTACAGAGGAGATTTACTAGAATGTTGCCTGGGTTCCAGCAACTAAGTTACAGAGAAAGGTTGAACAAGTTAGGTCGTTATTCTTTGGAGCGCAGAAGGTTAAGGGGGGACTTGATTGAGGTCTTTAAAATGATGAAAGGGTTAGACAGAGTTGACATGGATAAGCTTTTCCCATTGAGGGTATGGAAGATTCAAACAAGACTGATTCCTGGGATGTCATAACTTTCATATGAAGAAAGACTGGATAGACTCGGCTTGTATTCGCTGGAATTTAGAAGATTGTGGGGGGATCTTATAGAAACTTACAAAATTCTTAAGGGGTTGGACAAGCTAGATGCTGCAAGATTGTTCCCGATGTTGGGGGGGTCCAGAACAAGTGGTCACAGTCTAAGGATAAGGGTGAATTCCTTTAGGACCGAGATGAGGAAAACATTATTTACACAGAGAGTTTGAGTCTCTGGAATTCTCTGCCACAGAAGGTTGTTGAGGCCAGTTCATTGGCTATATTTAAGAGGGCGTTAGATGTGGCACTTGCGGCTAACGGGATCAGGGGGTATGGAGAGAAGGCAGGTACGGGATACTGAGTTGGATGATCAGCCATGATCACATTGAATGGCGGTGCAGGCTCGAAGGGCCGAATGGCCTACTCCTGCACCCATTGTTCTATGTTTCTAAGAGGCTATGATATGAGAATTAAGGGACAGAAGTTTAGGGGTAACATGAGGGGGAACCTCTTTACTCAGAGAGTGGTGGCTGTGTGGAATGAGCTTCCAGCAGAAGTGGTGGAGGCAGGATCGATTTTAACATTTAAAAGTAAAGAGGATAGGTATATGGACGGGAAGGGAATGGAGGGGTATGGTCTGAGTGCAGGTAGATGGGACTAGAGGAAAATAAATGGTCGGCACGGACTGGAAGGGCCGAGAGGGCCTGTTTCCGTGCTGTAATTGTTATATGGTTATATGGTTATCATTAGAGGAGTTCAGAGGGGGTTTTGATGCTGGAAATTGGAAGGTAGTAAAGGTGCTGGGGAAACACAGCGGGTGTGGCAGCATTTATGGAGCGAAGGAAATAGGCAACGTTTCGTTCCGAAACCCTTCTTCAGACTGATGTATAGTGGGATCGGTGGGGGGGGGGGGGGTGTTGAGAAGAAAGGAGAAAGGAAGAGGAGGAGGCAGTGGGCTGAGGGAGAGCTGAAAAGGGGAGGAGATAGCAAGGGCTACTTAAAATTGGCGAAGCTAATGTTTATGCCAGTAGGGTGCAAACTGCCCAAGCGGAATATGAGGTGTTGTTCCTCAAATTTCCGGTGGTGCTCACTCTGGCCAAGGAGGAGGCCCAGGACAGAAAGATCGGATTCGCAATGGGAGGGGAAGGTCTGAGCCACAGGGAGATCAGGTTGGTTAATGCGGACCGAGTAGAGGTGTTCGGCGAAATGAACGCCAAGCCTATGCTTGGTCTCACCGATGAAGATCAGCTGACATCGGGAGCAATAGATGAGGTTGAAGGAGATGCAGGCGAATCTCTGTCGTACCTGGGACGACTGCTTGGATCCTTGAATGGAGTCGAGGGAGGGAAGGTAAAGCGACAGGTGCAGCATCTCTTGCGGTTGCAAGGGAAAGTGCCCGGGGAGGGGGTGGTGCGGGAGGGAAGGGAATAATTGACCCGGGAGTTACGGAGGGAACGGTCTTTGCGGAAAGCAGATGGGGGGGATATGGCAAGATGTGGCGAGTGGTGGGGTCACGTTGGAGGTGGCGTAAATGATGGCGGACTATTTATTGTATGTGACGGCTAGTGGGGTTAAAGGTGTGGAATAGGGGAACTCGGCTCTTGGTACGAGTGGGGGGATGGGGAGAGAGTGCAGTCTTATGGGTATTGAAGAGACCCTGGTGAGAGCCTCATCTATAGTAGGGGATGCAAACCCCATTCCCTGAAGAATGAGGCCATTTCTGATTCCTTGGTGTGGAACACCTCATCCTGGGAGCAGATGCGGCGTAGGTGGAGGAATTGTAAGTAGGGGTGGGAGTCCTTACAGGAAGCAGGGTGGGAACATGTGTAGTCTAGATAGCCATGGGAGCCAGTGGGTTTATAAGTTTTGGAGTTCAGATGGGGTTAGAGGGGTTCATATGGGTTTCGGGGATTTTGAAGGGTTCGAGGGGTTTAGAGGTCTTTCGAGGAGTTCAGAGGGGTTCAGAGGAGTTTAGAGAGGTTTATAAAGGGTTAGATGGGTTCAGAGGTGTTCATCGTGGTTTATAAGAAGGGTTTAGAGGAGGTCAGATGGGGTTAGAGGGGTTTAGAGGGTTTTAGATGGATTCGTAGGGGTTCGTGGGAGTTTTGAGGGGTTTAGATTGGTTTAGAGGGGGTTAGATGGGTTCAGAGGGGGTCAAAGTAGTTCGGAAGTTTTTGGAGGGGGTTAGAGGGGTTTAGATGGGGTTAGAAGTGGTCAGTGTGTTTTAGAGGGGGGTGAAAGGGGTTTAGACGGGTTTTGATGGGATGTAGAGGGGCCAGAAAGGTTCAGAGGGGTCTAGAAGGGTTTAGATGGCTGTACAGTGGTTTGGAGGGAATTAGAGGGGTTCGGAGGCGTTCGGAGGGGGTTAGAGGGATTTAGATGGGTTTTGAGGGGTTTAGAGGGGTTCAGATGGGTGTAGAGCGGTTCAGCGAGGTTCAGAAAGGTTTGGAGGTGTTTAGAGGGGTTTAGAGGGGTTTACAGGGGGTCAGAGGGGCCAGAGGGGTTTCGTATTGCTAAGAGGCGTTCTGTGGTACCTGGAGGGATTTAGAGGCTTTTCGAAGTGTTTAGAGGGGTCTCGCGGGGGTTCAAGGGATTTAGAGAGGTTTAGAAGTGTTCAGAGGGGTTCAGAGGAGTTTCGAGGTGTTTAGAGTTAATGTAAATGTGTTTAGAGCGGTTTAGAGCGGTTCAGATGGGTTCAGTTGGCTTTAGAGGGGATTAGAGGGATGAAGATGGGTCTATAGGGTGTTTAGAGGGGTTCGGAGTGGTGTAGAGGAGTTTACAGGTGGCTTAGAAAGGTTTAGATGGGTTCCAAGGTGTTCAGCGGGATGTGTACAGGTTTAGAGAGGTTTAGAGGGGTTGTGAGCGGTTCAGAGCGATTTAGAGAGGTTTAGAGGGGTTCAGAGGGGGGTAGAGGGGTTTAGAAGGTTTTAGAAGGGTTTAGCGGGGTTTCGAGGGGTTCAGAGGGGGTTAGAAGGGTTGAGATGGGTATAGAGGGGTTCAGAGTGCTTTAGAGGGGTTAGAGGGATGAAAATGGATCCAGAGGGACTCAGAGGGGTTCGGAGGGACATAGAGGGGTTTGAGGAGTTTAGAGGTGTTTAGAAAGGTTTAGGTGGGTTCGGAGGGGTTCAGCGTGGTCTATGTGTTTAGCCGTGTTTAGAGGGTGTTAGAGGTGTTCAGAGGGGTATGGAGGGGTTTATAGGGGGTTAGAGTGGTTCGGAGCGATTCAGGGGGGTTTAGAGGGGTTTGGAAGGTGTTAGAGTGGTTTAGAAGGGTTCAGAGGGGGTTAGAGGTTTTTAGAGGGGTTTATAGGTGTTTAGAGCGGCTCTTAGTGGTTCTGGGGAATTTAAAGGCGGCTAGAAGGGTTTCGACAGGGTTAGATGGGTCCAGAAGGGTTTAAGAGGGGTTTATCAATCAAAATCAATCAAACAAACTTTATTGTCATTCACAAATACATCGATATATGCAATTCCAAACGAAATTCCGTTGAATTTGGCTCCCTGTGCAACACGATAATAAACAGAATAATAATATGGATAAAATGGATAAAAGGATAAAATAGACAATGGTGGCAGCCAATTAGTGGCAACCCATTGCATGGCGTTCAGGAGTCTGATGGCTAAGTTGCAGAACCTTGATGTTCTGCTCCTTATGCTACGATATCTTTTGCCCGAGGGTAGCAGAGTGAACAGTCCGTGATGGAGATGTGTGGGGTCTTTTATAATACTGCTGGCCTTAAACACGCAACGTTTGGTCGCAATATCCCCGATTGAGGGGAGAGAAGTCCCGATGATGTTTTTCAGATGTCCTCACCACTCGCTGCACGGACTTCCAGTCGGAGGCTTTACAGTCCCCAAACCAGACAGAGATACAGCTGGTCAAAATACTCTCCATGATGCCCCTGTAGAAAGTGGTGAGGACGGGATGGGGGAGGTGAGCTCTTCTCATCCGGCGCAGAAAGTGCAACCGCTGCTGCGCTCTCTTAACTATTGATGTGATGTTATTTGACCAGGTTAGACTGTTAGTGATCTGTACCCCCAGGAACTTAGTGCTACTGACCATCTCCACGTTAGAGGGGTTTAGATGTGGTCAGAGGTGTTTTGAGGGTTTTAGAGGTGTTTAGAGGGGTTCATAGGGGTTCGGGTGAGTTTAGAGGGGTTTAGAAGGGGTTAAAGAGGTTGAGAATGCTTTCGAGGGGGTCTGAGTGGTTCAGAGGGGGTTAGATGACTTTAGATTGGTTGAGAGGGGATTAGAGGTGTTCAGAGGAGTTCGGTGGGGGTTAGAGGGATTTAAGAAGAAACTGAAGATGTTTGGAAATTCTCCATCAGTCTGAAGCAGGGTTTCGGCCCGAAACGTTGCCTATCTCATTCGCTCCATAGATGCTGTTGGTCCCGCTAAGTTTCTCTAGCACTTGTGTCTACCGTTAGAGGGATTTAGATGGGTTTAGAGGAGATCAGAGGGGTGGAGAGCGGTTCAGGGAGGTTCAGAGGAGTTTGGATGTGTTTAGTGGGGGTTAAAGGTGTTTCGAGGTGGTAAGAGGTGTTTGGAGGCGTTTCAAGGGATTTAGAGAGGATTCGAATTGTTCAGAGGGTTCAGAGGAGTTTCGAAGGGTTTGGAGTGGATGTAAATGTGTTACGATCGGTTTAGAGGGGTTCAGATGTCTATGGAGGGGGTTAGAGGTATGACGATGGGTCTAGAGGCATACAGAGGGGTTCGGAGGGTTTTAGAGGGGTTCAGAAGTATTTAGAGTTGTTTTGAACGGCTTAGATGATTTCAGGGGGGTTCAGCGTGGTTTGGAGGGGTTTAGAGGGGGTTAGAGGGGTTTGGAGGGTTTATGAGGGGTTCAGATGGGTTTAGAACGTTCGAGGGGTTTAGATGGGTTTAGCATCAGTATCAGAATCGTTTATAGACATTTTGGAAATAAGTTCAAACGAAATTGTAATGGGATGTTAAAATTGTTGGGATGTAATTTTGGGATGTAATGTTAAAATTGTACAAGGCAATGGTGAGGCCAATTCTGGAATATGGTGTACAATTTTGGTCGCCAAATTATAGGAAACACGTCAACAAAATAGAGAGAGTACAGAGGAGATTTACTAGAATGTTGCCTGAGTTTCAGCACCTAGGTTCAGAGAAAAGTTGAACAAGGTAGGTTTTTATTCTTTGGAGCGCTGAAAGTTAAGGGGGGACTTGATAGAGGTCTTTAACATTATGAGAGGGATAGACACAGTTGACGTGGATAAGGTTTTTCCATTGAGAATAGGGACGATACAAACAAGAGGGCATGATTTGAGAATTATGGAATATTAGGGGTAACATGAGGGGGAACTTCTTTACTCAGAGAGTGGTAGCTGTGTGGAATGAGCTTCCAGTGGAATTGGTGGAGGCAGGTTCGATTTTATCAATTAAAAAAAATTGGACGGGTATATGGACCGGGAAGGAATGAAGGGTTTTGATCTGAGTGCAGGTAGATGGGATTAGGGGTTAGTAAGTGTTCTGCACGGACTAGAAGGGCAGAAGATGGCATGTCTCCGTGCTGTAATTGTTATTTATGGTTATATGGTAATAGATTGCGTTTCTGCAGTCATTATTAGAGCAGTTCAGAGGGGTTTTGGTGGGGCTTAGACGCGTTTAGAGGCGTTTAGAGGGGGTTCGGATGGGTTCGTTGTGATTTAGAGGGATTTAGATGAGTTATATGGGTTCAGAGGGGTTCTGATGTGGTTTACATTGGTTGTGAGGGGTTCAGACAGGTTCAGAGTAGGTTACGGGAGTTTAAGAAGGAACTGCAGATGCTGGAAAATCGAATGTAGACAAAAGTGCTGGAGAAACTCAGCGGGTGCAGCAACATCTATGGAGCGAAGGAAATAGACAACGTTTCGTGCGGAAACCCTTCTTCAGACTGATGTAGAGTGGGATGGGGGTAGGGAGAAGAAAGGAGAAAGGAGGGGGAGCCAGAAGGCTGAGGGAGAGCTGAGAAGGGGAGCAGACAACAATTGGATAGGTATATGGACGGGCAGGGAATGGAGGGGTATGGTCTGAGTGCAGGTAGATGGGACTAGGGGAAAATAAATGGTCGCCACGGACTGGAAGGGCCGAGAAGGCATGTTTCCGTGCTGGAATTGTTATATGGTTATATGGTTAAGCGCTACCGGAATCATAGAATCATATAAAATAGGTGCAGGCGTAGGCCATTCGGCAATTCGAGCCTGCACCGCCATTCAATATGATCATGGCTGATCATCCAACTCAGGGTGCAAACTGCCCAAGCGGAATATGAGGTGCTGTTCCTCCAATTTCCGGTGGTGCTCACTCTGGCCATGCAGGAGGCCCAGGACACAAAGGTCGGATGGGAGGGAAAAGTCTGAGCCACAGGGAGATCAGGTTGGTTAATGCGGACCTAGTAGAGGTGTTCGGCGAAACGAACGCCAAGCCTACGCTTGGTCTCACCGATGAAGATCAGCTGACATCAGGAGCAGCGGATGCAATAGATGAGGTTGAAGGAGATGCAGGTGAACCTCTGTCGCACCCGGGACGACTGCTTGGATCCTTGAATGGAGTCGAGGAAGGTAAGGTAAAGCGACAGGTGCAGTATCTCTTCCGGTTGCAAGGGAAAGTGCCTGGGAGGGGGGTGGTGCAGGAGGGAAGGGAATAATTGACCCGGGAATTATGGAGGGAGCGGTCTTCGCGGAAAGCAGACGGGGGGATATGGGAAGATGTGGCGAGTGGGTCTAGATGCGTTAGGAGTGGTTTAGAGGGTTCAGATGGGGTTAGAAGTGTTGAGAGTGTTTCAGAGGGGATCGAAAGGGGTTTAGAGGGGATGTAGAGGGGTCAGGAAGGTTCAGAGGGGTCTAGAAGGATTTAGATGGCTGTACAGTGCTTTAGAGGGGATTAGACGGGTTCAGGGGCGTTCGGAGGGGATTAGAGGAATTTTGATGGGTTTTGAGGGGTTTAGAGGGGTTCAGATGTGTGTAGAGGGGTTTAGATGGATTCGTAGGGGTTCGTGGGGGTTGTGAGGGGGTTAGAAGGGTTTAGAGGGGGTTAGATGGGTTCAGAGGGGGTCAGAGTTGTTCGGAGGTGTTTGGAGGGGATTAGAGGGGTGCAGAGGGGTCTAGGTTGGTTTAGAGTAGTGTAGAGGGGTTTAGATGGGGTTAGAAGTGTTCAGAGTGTTTCAGAGGGGGTTGAAAGGGGTTTAAAGGGGTTTAGAGGGAATGTAGAGGGTCAGAAAGGTTCAGGTAAGGGTCTATAAGGGTTGTGATAGCTGTACAGTGGTTTAGAGGGGATTAGATGGGTTCAGAGGCGTTCGGAGGGGGTAAGAGGGATTTAGATGGGTTTTGAGGGGATTAGAGGAGTTCAGATGGGTGTAGAGCGGTTCAGCGAGGTTCAGAAATTTTTGGAGGTGTTTAGAGAGGTTTACAGGGAGTTTACAGGGGTTTACAGGGGTTCAGAAGGGTTCAGAGGGGGTTCGTATTGCTAAGAGGCGTTTGGTGGTACCTTGAGGAATTTAGAGGCTTTTCGAAGTGTTTAGAGGGGTCTCGAGGGGGTTCAAGGGATTTAAAGAGGTTTAGAAGTGTTCAGAGGGGTTCAGAGGAGTTTCGAGGGGTTTAGAGTTCATGTAGATGTCTTTCGAGCGGTTTAGAGCAGTTCAGAGGGGTTCAGATGGCTTTAGAGGGGATTAGAGGGATGAAGATGGGTCTAGAGGGGTTTAGAGGGGTTCGGAGGGGTGTAGAGGGGTTTGGAGGTGGTTAAGAAAGGTTTAGATGGGTTCTGAGGTGTTCAGCGGGGGGTATACGTGTTCAGAAGGGTTTAGAGAGGTTTAGAGGGGTTGTGAGGGGTTCAGAGGTGTTTAGAGGGGTTTAGAGGGGTTTAGAGGGGTTCATAGGGGATCGGGGGTGTTTAGAACGGTTTAGAAGGGTTTAGAGGGGGTTAGATAGGTTCAGAGGTGTTCGAAGTGGTTCGGAGGTGTTTAGAAGGGTTTAGATTAGTTCAAGGGATCCAGTGGGGTTTAGATTGGTTTAGAGGTGTTTCGAAGGGTTCAGAGGGGGTTAGAAGTGTTGCGAGGCATATAGAGGGTTTCAGAGGGCTTTAGAGGGTTTAGATGGATGAAGATGGATCCAGAGGGATTCGGAGGGACTTCGAGGGGTTTGAGGAGTTTAGAGTGGTTTAGAAAGGTTTAGGTAGGTTCGGAGGGGTTCAGAGGGGTATGGGGGGGGGGTTCTAGGGGCTTAGATTGGTTCGGAGCGATTCAGGGGGGTTTACAGGGGTTTCGAAGGGGTTAGAGTGGTTTAGAAGGGTTCAGTGGGGGTTGGAGGTGTTTAGAGGGGTTATAGGTGTTTAGAGCGGCTCATAGTGGTTTTGGAGAATTTAAAAGGGGCTAGAAGGGTTTCGACGGGGTGAGATGGGTCCAGAAGGGTTTAGAGTGGTTTATCAATCAAAATCAATCATACAAACTTAATTGTCATGTAAATGTGTTTAGAGCAGTTTAGAGCGGTTCAGATGGGTTCAGATGGCTTTAGAGGGGATTAGCGGGATGAAGATTGGTCTAGAGGGGTTTAGAAGGGTTCGGAGGGGTGTAGAGAGGTTTAGAGGTGGTTTAGAGAGGTTTAGATGGGTTCCGAGGTGTTCAGTGGGGTGTATAGGGTTTTAGATGGGTTTAGAGAGGTTTAGAGGGGTTGTGAGGGGTTCAGGGCGATTTAGAGGGGTTTAGCGGGGGTTAGAGTGGTTTAGAGCAGTTCAGAGGTGGGTAGAGGTGTTTAGAGGGGTTTAGAGGGGGTTAGAGGGGTTCATAGGCGTTCGCAAGAGTTTAGAGGGGTTTAGAAGGGTTTAGAGGGGGTTTAGATGGGTTCAGAGGTGTTCGGAGTGGTACGGAGGTGTTTAGAAGGGTTTAGATTGGTTCAGAGGGGTCCAGAGGGGTTTAGGTTGGTTTAGAGGAGTTTCGAGGGGTTCAGAGGGGGTTAGAAGGGTTGATAAGGGTATAGCGGGGTTCAGAGGGCTTTAGAGGGGTTAGATGGATGAAGATGGATCCAGAGAGATTCAGAGGTGTTCGGAGGGACTTAGAGGGGTTTGAGGAGTTTAGAGGGGTTTAGAAAGGTTTAGGTGGGTTCGGAGGTGTTCAGCGAGGTCTATAAGTGTTCAGTCGTGTTTAGAGGGTGTTAGAGGTGTTCAGAGGGGTATGGAAGGGTTTATAAGGGGTTAGAGCGGCTTTTAGTGGTTCTGGGGAATTTATAGGGGGCTAGAAGGGTTTAGACAGGGTTAGATGGGTCCAGAAGGGTTTAGAGTGGTTTATCAATCAAAATCAATCAAACAAACTTTATTGTCATTTGGAAATACATCGATATATACAATTCCAAACCAAGGCTCCCTGTGCAACACGATAATAAACAGAAGAATAACATGGATAAAATAGACAATGGTGGCAGCCCATTTGTGGCAGCCCATTACATGGCATTCAGGAGTCTGATGGCTCGTGGGAAGAAGCTGTTGCAGAACCTTGATGTTCTGCTCCTTATGCTACGATATCTTTTGCCCGAGGGCAGCAGAGTGAACAGTCCGTGATGGAGATGTGTGGGGTCTTTTATAATACTGCTGCCCTTAAATACGCAACGTTTGGTCGCAATATCCCCGATTGAGGGGACAGAGGTCCCGATGATTTTTTCCGCTGTCCTCACCACTCTCTGCACAGACTTCCAGTCGGAGGCTTTACAGTCCCCAAACCAGACAGAGATACAGCTGGTCAAAATACTCTCTGTGGTGCCCCTGTAGAAAGTGGTGAGGATGGGATGGGGTAGGTGAGCTCTTCTCATCCCGCGCAGAAATCGCAACCGCTGCTGCGCTCTCTGAACTATCGATGTCATGTTATTTGACCAGGTCAGACTGTTAGTGATCTGCACCCCCAGGAACTTAGTGCTACTGACCAACTCCACATTAGAGGGGTTTAGATTGGGTCAGAAGTGTTTTTGTGGGTTTTAGAGGTGTTTAGAGTGGTTCATAGGGGTTCGGCGGAGTTTAGAGGGGTTTAAAAGGAGTTAGAGGGGTTTGGATGGATTCAGAGGGTATCAGAGTGGGTAGGAGGTGTTTAGATGTGTCTAGAGTGGTGCAGGTGGTCCAGGGGGGGTTGGAAGGGGTTTAGAGGTGTTTAGAGGCGGGTTAGAGAGGCTCAGTGGGGTTCAGAGGGGTCTAGTGGGGGTTAGTGGCGTTTAGAATGCTTTCGGGGGATTCAGAGTGGTTCAGAGGGGTTTAGATGACTTTAGATTGGTTGAGAGTGGATTAGAGGTGTTCAGAGGAGTTTGGTGGGGGTTAAAGGGATTTAAGAAGAAACTGAAGATGTTTGGAAATTCTCCGTCAGTCTGAAGAAGGGTTTCGGCCCGAAACCTTGCCTATTTCATTCACTCCATAGATGCTGTTGGTCCCGCTGAGTTTCTCCAGCACTTGTGTCTGCCGTTAGAGGGATTTAGATGGGTTTAGATGGGTTTAGAGTAGTTCAGAGGTGTGTAGAGCGGTTCAGGGAGGTTCGGAGGAGTTTGGATGTGTTTAGAGGGGTTTAGGGGGGTTAGAAGGGTTTTGAGGTGCTAAGAGGTGTTTGGAGGGGTTTCAAGGGATTTAAAGAGGATTCGAAGTGTCCAGAGGGGTTCAGAGGAGTAGCGAGGGTTTGGAGTGGATGTGAATGTGTTTCGATCGGTTTAGAGGGGTTCAAAGGGGTTCAGATGGCTATAGAGGGGGTTAGAGGTACGACGATGGGTCTAGAGGGATTCAGAGGGGTTCGAAGGGGTTTAGAGGTGTTCAGAAGTACTTAGAGTTGTTTAGAACGGTTTAGATGATTTCAGGGGGGTTCAGCGTGGTTTGGAGGGGTATAGAGGGGTTTAGAGGGATTTAGAGGTGGGCAGAGGGTTTCTGATGGGTTCAGGTGGGTTTAGAACGTTCGAGGGGTTTAGATAGGTTTAGCATCAGAAGAATCAGTATCAGAATCGTTTATAGACATTTTGGAAATAAGTTCAAACTAAATTTTAATGGGATGTAATGTTAAAATTGTTGGGATGTAATGTTGGGATGTAATGTTAAAATTGTACAAGGCATTGGTGAAGCAATTCTGGAATATGGTGTACAATTTTGGTCGCCAAATTATAGGAAACACATCAACAACATAGAGAGAGTACAGGGGAGATTTACTAGAATGTTGCCCGAGTTTCAGCACCTAGGTTCAGAGAAAGGTTGAACAAGGTAGGTTTTTATTCTTTGGAGCGCAGAAGGTTAAGGGCGGACTTGATAGTCTTTAAAATTATGAGAGGGATAGACACAGTTGACGCGGATACGTTTTTTTCCATTGAGAGTAGGGAAGATACAAGTAAGAGGACATGATTTGAGAATTATGGAATATAAGTTTAAGGTAACATGAGGGGAAAATTCTTTACTCAGAGAGTGGTAGCTGTGTGGAATGAGCTTCCAGTGGAATTGGTGGAGGCAGGTTCGATTTTATCAATTAAAGGTTACTATAAAGTCTCTATAAGATCCCCCCTCAATCTCCTAAGTTCCAGCGAGTACAAGCCGAGTTTCTCCAATCTTTCTTCATATGGAAGTCCTGCCATCCCAGGAATCTGTCTGGTGAACCTTCTCTGTACTCCCTCTATGGCAAGAATGTCTTTCCTCACATTAGGAGACCAAAACTGTACCCAATACTCCAGGTGTGGCCTCACCAAGACCACGTACAACTGCAGTAGAGCCTCCCTTCTCTTGTACTCAAGTCCTTTTGCTATGAATGCCAACATACCATTCGCTTTCTTCACAGGCTGCTGCACATGCATGGCTACTTTCAATGACTGGTGTACCATTACACCCAGGTCTCGTTGCATCTCCCCTTTCCCTAATCGGCCACTGTTCAGATAATAATCTACCCTCCTGTTTTTGCCGCCAAAGTGGATAACCTCACATTTATCCACATTATACTGCATCTTCCATACATTTGCCCACTCACCCAACCTATCCAAGTCACCTTGCAGCCTCCTAGCACCCTCCTCACAGCTAACACTGCCCCTCAGCTTCGTGTCATCCGCAAACCTGGAGATGTTGCATTCAATTCCCTCGTCCAAATCATTAATACATATTGGAAATTGCAGGGGTCCCAGCACTGAGCCTTGCGGTACACCACTAGTCACTGCCTGCCATTCTGAAAATTACCCGTTTATTGCTACTCTTTGCTTCCTGTCTGCCAGCCAGTTTTTTATCCACATCAATACTGATCCCCCAATACCGTGTGCTTTAAGTTTACATACTAATCTCTTATGTGGGACTTTGTCAAAAGCCTTCTGAAAGTCCAGATATAACACATCCACTGGTTATCCCTTATCCACTCTACTAGTTACATCCTCAAACAATTATTTAAGATTCGTGGATAACTGTTTGTCAGGTTGGAGGCCGGTGACTAATGGGGTGCCTCAGGGATCTGTGTTGGGTCCACTGTTGTTTGTCATATGCATCAATGGTCTGGATGATGGTGTGGTAAATTGGATTAGTAAGTATGCAGATGATACTAAGATAGGTGGTGTTGTGTATAATGAAGTAGATGTTCAAATTCTACCGAGAGAATTAGGCCATTTGGAAGAGTGGGCTGAAAGATGCCAGATGGAGTTTAACGGCGATAAGTGAGATGTGCTACATCTTGGCAGGACAAATCAAAATAGGACGTACATGGAATCTCATGTAGATAGGGTGGTAAAGAAAGCATTTGGTGTGCTGCCCTTTATAAATCAGAGCATCGAGTATGCAGGTAGAAGTTGGGATGTAATGCTAAAAATGTACAAATCATTGGTGAGGCCAATTCTGGAATATGGTGTACAATTTTGGTCACCAAATTATATGAAATATGTCAACAAAATAGAGAGAGTACAGAGGAGATTTACAAGAATGTTGCCTGGGTTTCAGCACCTAAGTTACAGAGAAAGGTTGAACAAGATAGGTCTTTAATTATGGAGTGCAGAAGGTTAAGGGGGGACGATAGAGGTCTTTAAAATTATGAGAGGGATAGACAGAGTTGACGTGGATAAGCTTTTTCCATTGCGAGTAGGGAAGATTCAAACACGAGGACATGATTTAAAGGGGTGTAGAGGGAGTTCAGATCTGTTCATATGTGTTTAGATGGGTTTAGAAACATAGAAACATAGAAATTAGGTGCAGGAGTAGGCCATTCTGCCCTTCGAGCCTGCACCGCCATTCAATATGATCATGGCTGATCATCCAACTCAGTATCCCGTACCTGCCTTCTCTCCATACCCTCTGATCCCCTTAGCCACAAGGGCCACATCTAACTCCCTGTTAAATATAGCCAATGAACTGGCCTCAACTACCCTCTGTGGCAGAGAGTTCCAGAAACCCACCACTCTCTGTGTGAAAAAAGTCATTCTCATCTCGGTCCTAAAGGATTTTCCCCTTATCCTTAAGCTGTGACTGCTTGTCCTGGACCTCCCCAACATCGGGAACAATCTTCCTGCATCTAGCCTGTCCAACCCCTTAAGAATTTTGTAAGTTTCTATAAGATCCCCTCTCAATCTCCTAAATTCTAGAGAGTATAAACCGAGTCTATGCAGTCTTTGTTCATAAGATAGTCCTGACATCCCAGGAATCAGTCTGGTGAATCTTCTCTGTACTCTCTCTATGGCAATAATGTCCTTCCTCAGATTTGGAGACCAGAACTGTACGCAATACTCCAGGTGTGGTCTCACCAAGACCCTATACAACTGAAGTAGAACCTCCCTGCTCCTATACTCAAATCCTTTTGCTATGAAAGCTAACATACTATTCGCTTTCTTCACTGCCTGCTGCACCTGCATGCCTACTTTCAATGACTGGTGTATCATGACACCCAGGTCGCGCTGCATCTCCCCTTTTCCTAATCGGCTTTCATTTAGATAATAGTCTGCTTTCCTATTTTTGCCACTAAAAGTGGATAACCTCACATTTATCCACATTATACTGCATCTGCTAAACATTTGCCCACGCACCCAGCATATCCAAGTCACCTTGCAGTATTCTAGCATCCTCCTCACATCTAACACTGCCCCCCAGCTTAGTGTCATCCGCAAACTTGGAAATATTGCCTTCAATTCCCTCATCCAGATCATTAATGTATATTGTAAATAGCTGGGGTCCCAGCACTGAGCCTTGCGGTACCCCACTAGTCACTGCCTGCCATTGTGAAAACGACCCGTTTACTCCTACTCTTTCATTCCTGTTTGCCAGCCAGTTCTCTATCCACATCAATACTGAACCCCCAATGCCGTATGCTTTAAGTTTATATACTAATCTCTTATGTGGGACCTTGTCGAAAGCCTTCTGGAAGTCCAGATACACCACATCCACTGGTTCTCCCCTATCCATGCTACTAGTTACATCCTCAAAAAATTCCACAAGATTTGTCAGACATGATTTACCTTTCGTAAATCCATGCTGACTTTGTCCAATGATTTCACCACTTTCCAAATGTGCTGCTATCCCATCTTTAATAACTGACTCTAGCAGTTTCCCCACTACCGATGTTAGACTAACTGGTCTGTAATTCCCCGTTTTCTCTCTCCCCCGCTTCTTAAAAAGAGGGGTTACGGGTTTAGATGGGTTTAGACATGAGAATGAAGGGACAAAGGTTTAGGGGTAACATGAGGGGGAACTTCTTTACTCAGAGAGTGGTAGCTGTGTGGAATAAGCTTCCAGAGGAAGTGGTGGAGGCAGGTTCGATTTTATAATTTAAAAATAAATTGGATAGGTATATAACGGGAAAGGAATGGAGGGTTATAGTCTTAGTGCAGGTAGATGGGACTAAGTGAGAGTCAGTGTTGGGCACGGACTAGAAGGGTCGAGATGGTCTGTTTCCATGTTGTAATTGTTATATGGTTATATGGTCAGACATGATTTACGTTTCATAAATCCACGCTGACTTTGTCCAATTACTTCACCACTTTCCAAATGTGGTGCTATCCCATCTTTAATAACTGACTCTACCATTTTCCCCACTACCGATGTTGTACTAACTGGTCTGTAATTCCTCGTTTTCTTTCTCCCTCCCTTTTTAAAAAGTGGGGTTACATCAGCTACCCTCCAATCCGCAGGAGCTACTCCAGAATCTAAAGAGTTTTCAAACATTTTCACTAATGCATCCACTATTTCTGGGGCTACTTCTTAAGCACTCTGGGATGCAGCCTATCTGGCTGTGGGGATTTATCGGCCTTTCAATTTACCCAACACCACTTCCCGACTAACCTGGATTTCACTCAGTTTCTTCCATCTTATTTGACCCCCTGTCCCCTGCTATTTCCGGCAGATTATTTATGTCTTCCTTAGTGAAGACAGATCCAAAGCAGTTATTCAATTTGTCTGCCATTTCCTTGTTCCCCATGATCAATTCACCCGTTTCCGACTGCAAGGGACCTACATTCGTTTTAGCTAATCTATTCGTCGTCGCATATCTATAAAAAACTTTTGCAATCGGTTTTTATGTTCCCTGCCAGTTCTCTTTCATAGTCAATTTTCCCTATCCTAATTAAGCCCTTTGTCCTCATCGGCTGGATTCTGAATTTCTCCCAGTCCTCTGGTAGGCTCCTTTTTCTGGATGCTTCATCTTTTGTTTTAATACTATCCCTAATTTCCCTTGTTACCCACGGATGCACTACCTTCCCTGATTTATTCTTTTGCCAAACTGGGATGAACAATTTTTGTAGTTCATCCCTGCAGTCTTTAAATGCCTTCCATTGCATATCTACCGTCAACCCTTTAAGAATCACTCAGTCTATCTTGGCCAATTCACGTCTCATACCTTCAAAGTTATCTTTCGTTAAGTTCAGAACCCTTGTTTCTGAATTAACAATGTCACTCTCCATCCTAATGAAGAACTCAAACATATTATGGTCACTCTTGCCCAAGGGGCCACGCACAACAAGACTGCTAACTAACCCTTCCTCATTACTAAATGCCCAGTCTAGAATAGCCTGCTCTCTCGTTGGTTCCTCTACATATTGGTTTAGAAAACTATCCCGCATACATTCCAAGAAATCCTCTTCCTCAGCACCCCTGCCAATTTGGTTCACCCAATCTATATGTAGATTGAAGTCACCAATTATAACTGATTTACCTTTGTTGCACGCATTTCTAATTTCCTGTTTGATGCCACCCCCAACTCCACTACTACTGTTAGGTGGCCTGTACACAACTCCCACTATCGTTTACTGCCCCTCAGTGTGTCGCTGCTCTACCCATATCGATTCCACATCCTCCAAGCTAATGTCGTTCCTTTCTAAGCGCCTCTAACCACCTCTAAAACATTCTAAACATCTATAAACCCCTCTGAACCCCTCAAAACACATCCAAACCATTCTAAGCCCCTCTGAACCCCTCTGATCCCCTCTGAACCCCTCTGAACCTCCCATCCCTTACTCCCCCAAGCTGTTGGCTGCCTGCCATCCTTACTCCCCCAAGCTGTCTTCCTCCTATTCCGCTTAATCCCTCAAGCTGGCTTCCTCCCATCCCTTACTCCCCCAAAGCTGGCTACCTCGCATTGCCCTTCCTCCCCAAGCTGCATTGCACCGATCCCTTACTCCACCAAACTGGCTGCATCCGATTCCCCTTCCTCCTCCAAACTTGCTTCCTCCCATCAATTACTCTCCCAAGCTGGCTAACTTCCATTCCCCTTATTCTCCCAAGCTGGCTAGCTCCCATTCCCCTCACAACCCTTACATCCCTTACTCCCCAAGCTGGCTACCTCCCATTCTCCTTACTCCTCCAAGCTGGCTACCTGCCAATCCTTACTCCCCCAAGCGGGGAGAATGACTGAAGCCTCTTCGTGGCGAACCCTGAAAGTGACGACGTGATGCACTCTGTGTTGCGTCGGGCCACAATTCTGAAACATGTTGGACGATGACAGAGCCAACAGCAAGCTGTATCATCTGATACACGAGCGAACGAACACCCCTCTGTTGGCTATCTCCCATTCCCCTTTCTACCCCAAGTTAGCTATCTCCCATTCCCCTTATTCTCTTATGTTGGCTACCTCCCATCCCTTACTCCACCAAGCTGGCTGCCTCCCATCCCTTACTCCACCAAGCTGGCTTCCTCGCATCCCTTACTCACCAAAGCTAGCTTCCACGCATCCTTTACTCTCCCAAGCTGGCTTCCTCGAAGCCCTTACTCTCCCAAGCTGGTTTCCTCTAATTCCTTACTCACCGAATCTGGCTACCTCCCAAACCCCGTTATTCTCCCAAGGTGGCTATCCCCCATTCCCCTTACTCTCCCAATCTGGCTGGCTCCCATTCGCCTTACTCTTCCAAGCTAGCTAGTTCCGTTTCCCCCTTCTCCCCTCAAGCTGGCTACCTCCCATCCCTGAGTCCGCTAAGCTGTTCCCGCCCCTCAAGTTCGCTTATTCCCATTCGCATTAGTCTCCCAAGCCCCCATCCTCTCATCCCGTACCACCCAAGCTTCCTTCCTCTCTTCCCTTACTCTCCCCCCCCCCAGCTGGCTACCTCGCATTCCCCTTACTCCCCAAGCTGCCTTGCACCGAACCCTTACTCCCCCAAACTGGCTGCATCCGATTCCCCTTCCTCCCCCAAACTTGCTTCCTCCCGTCCATTACTCCCCACAAGCTGGCTAACTCCCATTCCTCTTATTCTCTCCCAAGCTGCCTAGCTCCCATTCCCCTTACTCCCCCAAGCTGGCCTCCTCCCATCCCTTACCTCCACAAGCTGGCCTTCTCCCATCCCTTATTTTCCCAAGCTGGTTTCCTCCCATCCCTTACTCCCTCAAGCCGGAATCATGACAGAAGCCTCCTTGGATGATCCCTGAAAGCGACGACGTGATGCACACTGTGTTGCGTCGGGCGACAATTCTGAAACATGTTGGACGATGACTGAAGCCAACAGCGAGCTGTATCATCTGATGCACGAGCGAACTAACACCCATATGCTGGCTCCCTCTCGTTCCCCTTACTCCCGCCAAGCTTACTTCCCTAAGCTAGCTGCGTCCCATTCCCCTTTGTCCCCGAACAGGCAACCTGAAACCCCTTACTCCACCAAGCTGGCTTCCTCCCATCCTTTGCTCTCCCAAGTTTGCTTCCACGCATCCCTGACTCCCCCAAGCTGCTGGCTACCTCACATCCCTTACTCACCCAAGCTGTCTACGTCGCAAACGCCCTTACTCCACCAAGCTGGCTAGCCCCATTCCCCTTACTCCCCCAAGTTGGCTACCTCCAATTCCATACTCCTCTCAAAGAGCTACATCGTCTGGCACACGAGCGAACGAACACCCCCAAGCTGGCAAACTCCCAATCTTACTGCACCAAGCTGGCTAATTTCCATTCCCTTTACTCCCTCCAATCCCTTACTCCAAGCTGGTTACCACCCATCGTTCGTTACATCCTAAGCTGGATATCTCTCATTCCCCTTCCTACCCGAAGCTGGCCAACTCCCATTCCGCTTAATCCACCAAGCGTGCTACCTCCCACCCATATAACCATATAACCATATAACAATTACAGCACGGAAACAGGCTTTGTCGTCCCTTCCAGTCCGTGCCGAGCATTTATTTTCTCCCAGTCCCATCTACCTGCATTCAGACCATACCCCTCCATTCCCTTCACGTCCATATTCCTATCCACTTTACTTTTAAATGTTAAAATCGACCCTGCCTCCACCACTTCTGCAGGAAGATCATTCCACACAGCCACCACTCTCTGAGTAAAGAAGTTCCCCCTCATGTTACCCCTAAACTTCTGATCCTTAATTCTCATATCATGCCCTCTTGTTTGAATCTTTCCTACCCTCAATGGGAAAAGTTTATCCACGTCAATTCTGTCTATCCCTTTCATCATTTTAAAGACCTCAATCAAGTCTCCCCTTAACCTTCTGCGCTCCAAAGAATAAAGACCTAACTTGTTCAACCTTTCTCTGTAACACAGTTGCTGGAACCCAGGCAACATTCTAGTAAATCTCCTCAGTACTCTCTCTATTTTGTTGACATGCTTCCTATAATTAGGCGACCAAAATTGTACACCATACTCCAGAATTGGTCTCACCAATGCCTTGTACAATTTTAACATTACTTCCCTACTCCTACATTCAATGCTCTGATTTATAACGGCCAGCACACCAAAAGCTTTCTTTACCACCCTATCTACATGCGATTCCACCTTCAGGGAACTATGCACAGTTATTCCCAGATCTCTCTGTTCCACAGCATTCCTCAATTCCCTACCATTTAACATGTACGTCCTATATTGATTTGTCCTGCCAAGATGTAGCACCTCACACTTATCATCATTAAACTCCATCTGCCATCTTTCAGCCCATTCTTCCAAATGGCCCAAATCTCTCTGTAGACTTTGAAAATCTACTTCATTATCCACAGCACCCCCTATCTTAGTATCATCTGCATACTTACTTATGCAATTTTCCACCCATCATCTAGATCATTGATGAACATGACAAACAACAATGGACCCAACACAGATCCCTGAGGCACCCCACTGGTCACCGGCTTCCAACCCTTCCTCCCCAAGCTGGCATCCTACCATCCTTTACTCACCGAAGCTGGCAACCTCACATTACCTTTATTCTCCCAAGCTGGCTACCTCCCACCCCTTACTCACCCGCGCTGGCAACCTCCCATTTCTTACTCCCCCAATATGGCTAACTTACATTCCCCCTTACACCCCCAAGCTGGCAAACAACGATTCATTTTACATCCCACCAAGCTGCCGTCATCCCATCCCTGAGTCACCCACGCTGGCTATATCCCATTTCGTACTCCCCCAATCTGGCTACATCCCCTTCCCCATACTCCAGAAAACTAGCTACCTCCCATTCCACTTACTCTCCCAAGCTGGCAAACTACCATTCCTCTTACTCCCCCAAGCTGGCTTCCTCCCATCCCAAGCTTCCCCAAGCTATCTTCCTCCCATCCTTCTCTCCCCCAAGGGGGGATCATGACAGAAGGCTCTTCACAGCGATACCCGGAAGCGACGATGCGATATACCATGTGACGCCAACAATTCTTGCCAAGGACAGACGCCAAAAGCGAGCTACATCGTTTGACGCACGAGCGAACGAACACCCTGAAGCTGGCAAACTCCAATTCCCCTTTCTCCCCAAGCTGGCTTCCTCCCATCCCTTACTCCACCAAGGTGGCTACCCCCCATTCCCCTTACTCCCCAAGCTGCCATCCTCGCATTCCCCTTACTCCCCAAGCTCGCATCCTCGCATTCCCCTTAATCCCCCAAGCTGGCTTCCTCCAATTTCCCTTACTTCTCCAAGCTGGCTACCTGCCACTCCTTATTCCCCCAAGCGAGGATAATGACTGAAGCCTCTTCGTGGTGATCCCTGAAAGCGACGACATGATGCACTCTGTGTTGCATCGGGAGACAATTCTGAAACATGCTGAACGATGACAGAAGCCAACAGTGAGCGGTATCATCTGATACACGAGCGAACGAACACCCCTAAGCTGGCTACCTCCCAGTCCCCTTACTCCCCCCCCAAGTTAGCTACCTCCCATTCCCCTTATTCTCTCAAGCTGGCTACCTCCCATCCCTTACTCCCCAAGCTGGGTGCGTCCCATTCCCCTTTCTCCCCGAAGCAGACAACATGGAACACGTTACTCCCCCAAGCTGGCTTCCTCCCATCCTTTACTCTCCCAAGCTGGCTTCCTCGCATCCCTTAATCCCGGAAGCAGGCTACCTCCCATCCCTTACTTCACCAAGGTGGCTACCCCTCATTCCCTTTACTCCCCAAGCTGCCATCCTCGCATTCCCCTTACTCCCCAAGCTGGCATCCTCGCATTCCCCTTTATCCCCCAAGCTGGCTTTCTCCAATTTCCCTTACTCCCCAAGCTGGCTTCCTCCAATCAGTTACTCCTTCAAGCTGACTTCCTCCCATTCCCCTAACTCCCCTAAGCTGGCAACCTCCCATTCTTCTTACTTCTCCAAGCTGGCTACCTGCCACTCCTTACTCCCCCAAGCGGGGATAATGACTGAAGCCTCTTCGTGGTGATCCCTGAAAGCGACGACATGATGCACTCTGTGTTGCGTCGGGAGACAATTCTGAAACATGCTGAACGATGACAGAAGCCAACAGTGAGCGGTATCATCTGATACACGAAAGAACACCCCTAAGCTGGCTACCTCCCATTCCCCTTACCCCCCCCAAGTTAGCTACCTCCCATTCCCCTTATTCTCTCAAGCTGGCTACCTCCCATCCCTCACTCCCCCAAGCTGGGTGCGTCCCATTCCCCTTTCTCCCCGAAGCAGACAACATGGAACACGTTACTCCCCCAAGCTGGCTTCCTCCCATCCTTTACTCTTCCAAGCTGGCTTCCTCGCATCCCTTACTCCCTTCCATAAGCTGCTGGCTACCTCCCATCCGTTTCTCACCCAAGCTGGCTTGCCCCCCATTCTCCTTCCTCTCCCAAGCTTGCTAGCTCCCTTTCCCCTTACTCCCCGCAAGCTAGCTACCTCCCATCCCTGACTCCGCAAAGCTGCTCCCACCCATACCTTACCCCCTCCCCATGTTGGCTTCCTCCCATTCGCCTTAGTCCCCCAAGCTCCCTTCCTCCCATCCCTTACCTCGCAAGCTGGCTTCTCCTGTTCCCTTACTCCCGCAAGCTGCATGCCCCCCATACCTTACTCCCCAAAGCTGGCTTCCTCCCTTCCCTTACTCCCCCAAGCTGGCAAACACCGATTTCCTTTACTTCCCACCGAGCTGCCCACCTCCCATCCCGCTGGCTGCCTCCCATTTCTTACTCCCCCAATCTGGTTACATCCCATTCCCCATACTCCACACACTGGTTACCTCCCATTTCAATTACTCACCCAAGCTGGTAACCGACCATTCCCCTTACTCTCCAACCTGTCTAGCTCCCATTCCCCTTAATCCTCCAAGCTGGCTACCTCCAATCCCTTACTCCCCCAAGCTGGCTACATCGTCTGACACACGAGCGAACGAACACCCCCAAGCTGGCAACCTACCATTCCCCGTACTACCCCAAGCTGCATCCGACCAGCCTTTTACTCACCGAAGCTGGCTTCCTCCCATTCTTTAATCTTCCAAGCTGGTTACCTCCCATTATCCATGCTGGCTTCCTCCCATTCCCCTTACTTCCCAAGCTGGCATCCTCGCATTCCCCTGACTCCCCAAGCTGACATCCTCTCATTCCCCTTAACCCCCAAGCTGGCTTCCTCCCATTCTTCCCCTTACTCCCCCAAGCTGGCTAACTCCCAGTCCTCTTACTCCCCCAAGCTGGCAACCTCCCATTCTTACTGCACCAAGCTGGCTAATTTCCACTCCCATTACTCCCTCCAATCCCTTACTCCAAACAGGCTACTACGCATTCGTTGTAATATCCCAAGCTGGATACCTCTCATTCCCCTTCCTCCCCGAAGCGAGCCACCTCCCATTCCACACAATCCACCAAGCGTGCTATCTCCCAAATCTTACCCCTCCAAGCTGGCTACATGCCACTCCTTACTCCCGCAAGCGAGGATAATGACAGAAGTCTCCTCGTGGTGATCCCTGAAAGTGACGACGTGATGGACTCGGGCGACAATTCTCCTTGCTCCCCCCAAGACATCTACCTCCCATTCCCCTTTCTCCCCGAAGCAGGAAACCTGAAACACCTTACTCCCCCAAGCTGGCTTCCTCCCACACTTTACTCCCCCAAGCTGGCTCTCCCATCCTTTACTCTCCAAAGCATCCCTTACTCCCCCAAGCTGCTGGATACCTCCCATCCCTTACTCCCCTAAGCTGTCTACATCTTATCCCTTACACCCTCATGCTGGCAACCTCCCATTCCCCTTACTCTCCAAAGACGGCTACCTCCCATCTCTGACTCCGCTAAGCTGTTCCCTCCCATACCTTACTCTCCGCACTCAAGTTGGCTTCTTCCCATTCGCCTTTGCCCCCCAAGCTCCCATCCTCCCATCCCGTACCCCCCAAGCTGGCTTCCGCTCTTCCCTTACTCCCGCAAGCTGCATGCCTCCCATTCACCTTATTCCCTCAAGCTGGCTACCTCTCATTCCCCTTACACCGACAAGCTGGCTAACTCTAATTCCCCTTACTCCCCCAAGCTGCATGCCTCCCATCCCTTACTCCCCCAAGATGGCTACCTCCCATCCCTTACTCTCTCCCACAAGCTGGTATCATGATGGAAACCACCTCGTGGTGATCAATGGATGCGGCAACACACACGCTGTGATGCATCGGGCGACAATACTGTCAACATGTTGGACGTTGACAGAAGCCAACAGCGAGCTACATCGTCTGACACACGAGCGAACAGACACCCCCAAGCTGGCAACCTGCCATTCCCCTTACTCAGCCAAGCTGGCAAACACCGATTCCCTTTACTTCCCACCAAGCTGCCTACCTCCCATTCCTTACTCACCCACGCTGGCTACCTCCCAATTCTTATTCCACCAACATGGCTACCGCCCATTGCACTTAATCGCCCAACCTGGCTACCTCCCATTCCCCTTACTACCCCCAAAACTGGATACCTCCCATTTCCCTTACTGCCCCAAGTTGTCTACCTCCAATCCCTTACTCCTCTCAGCGAGCTAGATCGTCTGGCACACGAGCGAACGAACAACCCTAAGCTGGCAAACTCCCTTTTCCCTTACTCCCCCAAGCTGGCAACCTACCATTCCCTTTATTCCCCCAAGCTGGCTACCTCCCAAGCCTTGCTCACCCGCGCTGGCTACCTCCCATTTCGTACTCAACCAATCTGGCTATCTCCCATTCCCCTTATTCCCCCAAGCTGGCAAACTACCACTCCCCTTACTCCCCGAAGCTGGCTTCCTCCCATCCTATGCTTCCCCAAGCTCTCTAACTCCCAATTATCCTTACTTCGCCAAGCTGGCTTCTTCCCATCCTTCTCTTCCCCAAAGGGGGATCATGACAGAAGGCTCTTCACAGCGATCCCTGGAAGCGACGATGCGCTATACTATGTGACGCGTCGGCCAACAATTCTGGACAAGGACAGACGCCAACAGCGAGCAACATCGTTTAACACACGAGCGAACGAATACCTTGAAGCTGGGAAAACTCCAATTCCCCTTACTCCCCAAGCTGGCTTCCTCCCATCCCTTACTACGCAAAGCAGACTACCTCCCATCCCTTACTCCACCAAGTTGGCTACACCCCATTCCCCTTACCCCCCAGCTGGAATCCTCCCATTCCCCTTACTTCCCCAAGCTGGCTTCCTGCCATCCCATGCTTCCCCAAGCTGCCTTCCTCCCATCCGTTACTCCCCCAAGTTGGCTTCCTCCCATTCCCCTTACTCCCCAAGCTGGCTTCCTCCCATTCCTCTTACTCCCCAAGCTGGCTTCCTCCCATTCCCCTTACTCACCAAGCTGGCTTCCTCCAATCCGTTACTCCATCAAGCTGACATCCTCCCATTCCCCTTACTCCCCAAGCTGGCTACCTCCCATTCTCCTTACTCCTCCAAGCTGGCTACCGGCAGGATAGCTTTCATTCCCCTTCCTCCCCGAAGCAGGCCACCTCCAATTCCGCTTAATCCACCAAGGGTGCTACCTCCCATTCTACTTATTCACTCCTTACTCCCCCAAGCGGGGATAATGACTGAAGCCTCTTCGTGGCGATCCCTGAAAGCGACGACGTGATGCACTCTGTGTTGCGTCGGGCGACAATTCTGAAACATGCTGAACGATGATAGAAGCCACCAGCGAACTGTATCATCTGATACACGAGCGAACGATCACACCCATAAGCTGGCTGTCTCCCATTCCCCTTATTCTCTCAAGCTGGCCCTTACTCCCCTAAGCTGGGTGCGTCCTATTCCCCTTTCTCCACGAAGCAGGCAACCTGGAAACGGTTACCCCCCAAGCTGGCTTCCTCCCATCCTTTACTCTCCCAAGCTGGCTTCCTCGCATCCCTTACTCCCTCCCATAAGCTGCTGGCTACCTCCCATCCCTTTCTAACCCAAGCTGGCTAGCCCCCATTCTCCTTACTCTCCCAAGCTGGCTAGCTTCCTTTCCCCTTACTCCCCGCAAGCTAGCTACCTCCCATCCCTGATTCCGCTAAGCTGCTCCCACCCATACCTTACCCCCCCATGTTGGCTTCTTCCCATTCGCCTTAGTCCCCCAAGCTCCCTTCCTCCCATCCCTTACCCTCCAAAGCTGGCTTCCTCTGTTCCCTTACTCCCACAAGCTGCATGCCTCCCATACCTTACACCCCAAAGCTGGCTACCCCCCTTCCCTTTCTCCGCCAAGCTAGCAAACATCGATTTCCTTTACTTCCCACCAAGCTGCCTACCTCCCATCCCTTACTCACCCACGCTGGCTTCTCCCATTTCTTACTCCCCCAATCTGGCTACATCCCATTCCCCTTGCACCACAATCTGGCTAGCTCCCATTCCCCTTAATCCCCCAAGCTGGCTACCTCCCATTCTCTTTTGTCGCCCAAGTTGGCTACCTCCAATCCCTTACTCCCCTCAGCGAGCTACATCGTCTGACACACGAGCGAACGAACACCCCCAAACTGGCAACCTCCCATTTCCCGTACTCGCCCAAAGTGGCAACCTCCCATTCCCCTTACGACCCAAAACTGGCTAACTCCCATTCCCCTATTCCCCCAAGCTGGAAACCTCCCATTCTTAATTCACCAAGCTGACTAATTTCCTCGAAGCGACGATGCGATACGCTCTGTGATGAGTCGGCCAACAATTCTGGACATCGACACAGGCCAACAGTGAGCTACATCGTTTGACACACGAGCGAACAAATACCCTGAAGCTGGCAAACTCCAATTCCCCTTGCTGTGCAAGCTGGTTGCCTGCCTGCCATGGTTACTCCCCCAAGCTGTCCTCCTCCCATTCAACACTGCCCCAAACTGGCTTCCTCCCACCCCTTACTCCCCGAAGCAGGCTACCTCCCATCCCTTACTCGCCCAAGCTGGCAACCTCCCATTCCCCTTACCACTCCCCAGCTGGCATCCTCCCAATGCCCTTACGCCCCCCAGCTGGCCTCCTCCCATCCCTTACTCCTCCAAGCCGGGATAATGACAGAAGCCTCCTCGTGGTGATCCCTGAAAGCGACGACGTGGTGGACTCTGTGTTGCGTCGGGCGACAATTCTGCAACATGTTGGACGATGACAGAAGACAACAGCGAGATGCATCTTCGGATACACGAGCGAACGAACACCCCTAAGCTGGCTACCTCCTATTCCCCTTATCCCCCCAAGTCAGCTATCTCCCATTCCCCTTTCTCCCCGAAGCCGGCAACCTGAAACCCTTTACTCCCCCAAGCTGGCTGCCTCCCATTCTTTACTCTCCGAAGCTGTCTACTTCTCATCCCTTACTCCCTCAAGCTGGCAACCTCCCATTCCCCTTACTCTCCAAAGACGGCTAGTTCCCTTTCCCCCAACTCCCCGCAAGCTAGCTGCCTCCCATCCCTGACTCCGGTAACCAGCTCCCAACCATACCTTACCCCCCAAAAAAGGTTGGCTTCTCTGCATTCGCCTTCGTCCCCTAAGCTCCCTTCCTCACAGCCCTTACCCCCCAAGCTGGCTTCCTCTGTTCCCTTACTCCACACCAAGCTGCATGCCTCCATCCCTTACTCCACCAAGCTGGCTACCTCCAAATCCCCTAACTCCCCCTAAGGTGGCCAACTCTCATTCCCCTTACTCCCACAAGCTGCATGCCTGCCATCCTTTACTCCCCCAAGCTGGCTTACTCCCATCCTTTACTCCCACAAGCTGGTTACCTCCCTTTCCCCTTACATTTCCAAGCGGTCTACCTTCCAATTCTCCTCACTTCCCCAAACTGACTTCTTCCCATCCCTTTCTCCCCCAAAGGGGGATCATGACAGAAGGCTCTTCGCAGCGATCCCAGGAAGCGACGATGCGATACACTATGAGACGCGGCGGCCAACAATTCTGGACATCGACAGAAGCCAACAGCGAGTTACATCATTTGACACACAAGCGAACGAACACCCTGAAGCTGGCAAACGTCAATTCCCCTTACTCCCCAAGCTTGATGCGTGCCATCCCTTACTCCCCCAAACAGGCTGCATCCCATTTCCCTTCCTCCTCCAAACTTACTTCCTGCCATCCGTTATTCCCCAAAGTTGGCTAACTCCCATTCCCCTTACACTCCCAAGCTGACTAGCTCCCATTCCCCTTACTCCCCCAAGCTGGCCTCCTCCCATCCCTCACTTCCACAAGCTGGCCTCCTCCCATCCCTTCCTTACCTCCCCAAGCTGGCTTCCTCCCATCCCTTACTTCCTCAAGCTGACAACATCCCATTCCCCTTACTCTCCCAACCTGCCTTCGTCCCATCCCTTACTCCCCCAAGCCGGGATAATGACAGAAGCCTCATTGTGGTGATCTCTGAAAGCGACAACGTGATGCACTCTGTGTTGCGTCGGGCGACAATTCTGTTACATGTTGGACGATGACAGAAGCCAACAGCGAGCTGTATCTTCTGGTACACGAGCGAACGAACACCCCTAAGCTTGCTACCTCCAATTCCCCTTCCTCCCCCCAAGTTAGCTATCTCCCATTCCCCTTATTCGCTTATGTTGGCTATCTCGTATCCCTTACTCCCCGAAGCTGGTTGCGCCCCATTCCCCTTTCTCCCCGAAGCAGGCAACCTGAATCCCCTTACTCCATATCAAGCTGGTTCCTCCCATCCTTTACTCTCCCAAGCTGGCTTCGTCGCAGCCCTGACTCTCCCAAGCTGGCTTCCTCGCATTCCTTACTCCCCCAAGCTGGCTTCCACCCATCCCTTAATCCCCCAAGCTGCTGGCTACCGACCATCCCTGACTCCGCTAAGCTGTTCCCTACAATACCTTACTCCCCCCTCAAGTTGGCTTCTTCACATTCGCCTTAGTCTGCCAAGCTCCTATCCTCCCATCCCTTACCCCCCAAGCTGGCATCCTCTCTTCCCTTACTCTTACCTCTTATTCCCTTTACCTCCACAAGCTGGCTAACTCTCATTCTCCTTACTTCCCCAAGCTGCATGCCTCCCATCCCTTACTCCCCCAAGCTGGCTACCTCCCATCCCTTACTCCCACAAGCTGGTGTCATGATGGAAGACACCTCGTGGTGATCCCTGGATGCGACAACACGCACTCGATGATGTATCGGGCGTCAATAATGTCAACATGTTGGACGTTGACAGAAGCCAACAGCGAGCTACGTCGTCTGACACACCAGCGAACGAACACCCCCAAGCTGGCAACCAGCCATCCCCCTTAGTCCCCCAAGCTGGCTAACTCCCATTCACCCTACTCCCCCAAGATGGCAACAACCTCCCATTCTTACTGCACCAAGCTGGCTAATTTCCATTCCCTTTACTCTCTCCAATCCCTTACTCCAAGCTGGCTACCACTTCGTTCGTTACATCCCAAGCTGGATATCTCTCATTCCCCTACCTCCCAGAAGCTGGCCACCTCCCATACCGCTTCATCCACCAAGCGTGCTACCTCACATTCCACTTATTCACTCAAGCTGGCTACCATCAATTCCCCTTCCACCCCAAGCTGGCTACCTCCCAATTCCCCTTACTCCCCGAAGCTGGTAACCTTCCATCCCTTTCTCCCCAAGCTGGCATCCTACCATCCTTTATTCACCGAAGATGGCTTCCACCCTTCCTTTACTCCTCCAAACTAGCTAGCTCCTCCCCTTACACAAGCTATCTACCTCCCATGCCCCTTACTCCCCCAAGCTGGCTACCTCCCTTTCCCCTTACTCCTACAAGCTGTCTACCTCCCATGCCCCTTACTCCCCCAAGCTGGCAAACACCGATTTCCTTTACATCCCACCAAGCTGCCTACCTCACACCCCTTACTCGCCCACGCTGGCTACCTCCCACTCCCCTTACTCACCCAAGCTGGCAACCTACCATTTCCCTTACTTCCCAAGCTGGCTAGCTCCCATTCCCCTTACTCCTCCAAGCTGGCTGCCTCCCATTGCCCTTAATCGCCCAGGTTGGCTACCTCCAATCCCATACTCCCCTCAGCGAGCTGCATCGTCTGACACACGAGCGAACGAACACCCCCAAGCTGGATATCTCACATTCCCCTTACTCCCTGAAGCTGGCAACCTCCCATTCTTACTGCACCAAGCTGGCTAATTTCCATTCCCTTTACTCCCTCCAATCCCTTACTGAAAGCTGGCTACCACCCATTCGTTCGTAGTATCCCAAGCTGGATAGCTCTCATTCCCCTTCCTCCCCGAATCTGGCCACCTCCCATTCCGCTCAATCCACCAAGCGTGCTACCTCCCATCCCTTACCCCTCCAAGCTGGCTACCTGCCACTCCTTACTCCCCCAAGCGAGGATAATGACAGAAGCCTCCTCGTGATGATCCCTGAAAGTGACGACGTGATGGACTCTGTGTTGCGTCGGGCGACAATTCTGCAACGTTGGACGATGACAGAAGCCAACAGCGAGCTGCATCATCTGATACACGAGCGAACGAACACCCAACCCTAAGCTGGCAACCTCCCATTCCCCTTGCTCCCCACAAGTCAGCTACCTCCCATTCCCCTTTCTCCCCGAAGCAGGCAACCTGAAAGACCTTACTCCCCAAAGCTGGCATTCTCCCACTCTTTACACCCCCAAGCTGGCTGCCTCCATTCCTTTACTCTCCAAAGACGACAAGCTCCCTTTCCCCCAACTCCCCGCAAGTTAGCTACCTCCCATCCCTGGCTCCGCTAAGCTGCTCCCAACCATACCTTACCCTCCCTCAAGTTGGCTTCTCCCCATTCGCCTTAGTCCACAAAGCTACCTTCCTCACATCCCTTACCCCAAAGCTGGCTACCTCTTTTCCCTTACTCCCCAAGCTGCATGCATCCCATCCCTTACTCCACCAAGCCGGCTACCTCCCATTCCCCTTGCTCCCCCCAAGTCAGCTACCTCCCGATTCCTCTTTCTCTCCGAAGCAGGCAACCTGAAACACCTTACTCCCCAAAGCTGGCTTCCTCCCCCCCTTTACTCCCCCAAGCTGGCTGCCTCCCGTCCTTTACTCTCCGAAGCTGTCTTCCCCGCATCCTTTACTCCCCCAAGCTACTGGATGCTTCCCATCCCTTACTCCCCCAATCTGTCTACCTATCATCCCTTACTCCCCCAAGCTGGGTACCTCCCTTTACCCTTACTCCTCAAGCCCGCTAGCTCCCATTCCCTTTACACCCCCAGACTGGATACCCGCCACCCCTTACTCCCCCAAGCTGGCAAACACCGATTTCCTTTACATCCCACCAAGCTGCCTACCTCACATCCCTTACTCACCCACGCTGGCTACCTCCCACTCCCCTTACTCCCCCAAGCTGGCAACCTACCATTTCCCTTAATTCCCAACCTGGCTAGCTCCCATTCCCCTTACTCCTCCAAGCTGGCTACCTCCCATTGCCATTAATCGCCCAGGTTGACTACCTCCAATCCCTTACTCCCCTCAGCGAGCTGCATCGTCTGACACACGAGCGAACGAACACCCCCAAGCTGGCTACCTCCCATTCCCCTTACTCCCCGAAGCTGGCAACCTCCCATTCTTACTGCACTAAGCTGGCTAATTTCCATTCCCTTTACTCCCTCCAATCCCTTACGCAAAGCTGGCTACCACCCATTCGTTCGTAGTATCCCATGCTGGATAGCTCTCATTCCCCTTCCTCCCCTAATCTGGCCACCTCTCATTCCGCTCAATCCACCAAGCGTGCTACCTCCCATCCCTTGCCCCTCCAAGCTGGCTACCTGCCACTCCTTACTCCCCCAAGCGAGGATAATGACAGAAGCCTCCTCGTGGTGATCCCTGAAAGTGACGACGTGATGGACTCTGTGTTGCGTCGGGCGATAATTCTGCAACATTTTGGACGATGACAGAAGCCAACAGCGAGCTGCATGATCTCCTTACTTCCCAAAGCTGGCTTCTTCCCATCCCTTTCTCCCTCAAAGGGGAATCATGACAGAAGGCTCTTCACAGCGATCCCCGGAAGCGACGATGCGCTATACTATGTGACGCGTCGGCCAACAATTCTGGCCAAGGACAGACGCCAACAGCGAGCTGCATCATTTGACATGCGAGCGAACGAACACCCTGAAGCTGGCAAACTCCAATTCCCCTTACTCCCCAAGCTGGCTGCGTGCCATCACTTACTCCCCCAATCTGGCTGCATCCGATTCCCCTTCCTCCCCCAAACTTGCTTCATCCCATACGTTACTCCCCCAAGCTGGCTAGCTCACATTCCCCTTACTCCCCCAAGTTGGCCTCCTCCCATCCCTCACTTCCACAAGCTGGCCTCCTCTCATCCCTTACTTCCCCAAGCTGGCGTCCTCCCATCCCTCACTTCCACAAGCTGGCCTCCTCCCATCCTTTACTTCCCCAAGCTGGCGTCCTCCCATCCCTCACTTCCACAAGCTGGCCTCCTCCCATCCCTTACTTCCCCAAGCTGCCTTCGTCGCATCCCTTACTCCCCCAAGCCGGGATAATGACAGAAGCCTCCTTGTGGTGATCCCTGAAAGCGACAACGTGATGCACTCTGTGTTGCGTCGGGCAACAATTCTGATACATGTTGGACGATGACAAAAGCCAACAGCGAGCTGTATCATCTGGTACACGAGCGAACGAACACCCCTAAGGTTGCTACCTCCCATTCCCCTTACTCCCCCCAAGTTAGCTATCTCCCATTCCCCTTATTCTCTTACTCCCCGAAGCTGGTTCCGTCCCATTCCCCTTTCTCCCCGAAGCAGGCAACCTGAACCCCCTTACTCCACCAAACTGGCTTCCTTCCATCCTTTATTCTCCCTAGCTGGCTTCTTCGCAGCCTTACTCTCCCAAGCCGACTTCCACGCATCCCTTACTCCCCCAAGCTGTTGGCTACCTCACATCCATTTCTACACCAAGCTGCTGGCTTCCTCCCATCCATTACTCCCCAACCCCCTTACTCCCCAAAGCTGGCTAGCCCCCATGCCCCTTACTCTCCCAATCTGGCTAACTCCCAGTCCCCCCCTACTCTCCCAAGCAAGCTAGTTAAATTTCCCCCTACTCCCCTCAAGCTGGCTACCTTTCATTCCCCTTACGCCAACAAGCTGGATAACTCTCATTCCCCTTCCTCCCCAACCTGCATGCCTCCCATCCCTTACTCCCCCAAGCTGGCCTCCTCCCATCCCTTACTTCCACAAGCTGGTATCATGATGGAAGGCACCTCGTGGTGATCCCTTGATGCGACGACACGCTCTCCATGATGTATCGGGCGAAAATACTGTCAACATTTCGGACGTTGACAGAAGCCAACATAGAGCTACATCGTCTGATACACGAGGGAACGAACACCCCCAAGCGGGCAATCTGCCATTCCCCTTACTCGCCCAAGCGGGCTACCTCCCACCCCCCTAACTCCTCCAAGCTGACTACTTCCCATTTCCCTTAATCGCCCAAGTTGTCTACCTCCAATTCCCCTTACTCCCCCCAAGCTGGCAACCTCCCTTTCCCCTTACTTCACCAAGCTGGCTAACTTCCAATCCCTTTACGCCCCCAATCCCTTACTCCAAGCTGGCTACCACCCATTCGTCACTCCCCCAAGCTGGCTAGCCCCCATTCCTCTTACTCTCCCAATCTGGCTAGCTCCCATTCCCCTTACTGTCCCAAGCTAGCTAGTTCCATTTACCCCTACACCCCTCAAGCTGGCACCCTCCCATGCCCGAATCCGATAAGCTGTTCCCTCCCATACCTTACTCCCCCCTCAAGTTGGCTTCTTCCCATTCGCCTTAGTCCCCCAAGCTCCCATCCTCTCATCACGTACGCCCCCAGCTGGCTTCCTCGTTTACCTTACTCCACCCCCCAGCTGGCTACCTCGCATTCCCCTTACTCCCCAAAGCTGCCTTGCACCGATCTATTACTTCCTCAAACTGGCTGCATCCGATTCTCCTTCCTCCTCCAAACTTGCTTCCACCCATTCGTCACTCCCCCAAGCTGGATCTCTCTAATTCCCTTCCGCCCCGATGCTGGCTACCTCCCATTCCGCTTAATCCATCAAGCGTGTTACCTGCCATTCCCCTTACTCACTGAAGCTGGCAACCTCCCACCTTTTCCTCCCCATGCTGGCATCCTACCATCCTTTACTCACGGAAGCTAGCTTGCTCCCATTCCCCTTACTCTCCCAAGCTAGCCAGTTCCCTTTCCCCCTACTCCCCACAAGATGGCTACCTCTCAACCCTGACTCTGCTAAGCTGTTCCCTCCCATACATTACTCTCCCCCCCTCAAGTTGGTTTCTACCCATTCTACCCATTCTACCCATCCATCCCTGAGTCCGCTAAGCTGTTCCCTCCCATACCTTACTCCCTCCTCAAGTTCCCTTCTTCCCATTCGCCTTAGTCCCCCAGGCTCCCACCCTCCCATCCCGTACCCCCCAAGCTAACTTCCGCTCTTCCCTTACTCCCCCAAGCTGCATGCCTCCCATCCCTTACTCCCCAAGATGGCTACCTTCCATCCCACAAGCTGGTATCATGATGGAAGCCACCTCGTGGTGAACCCTGGATGCGACGACACGCACTCTGTGATGCATCGGGCGACAATACTGTCAACATGTTGGACGTTGACAGAAGCCAACAGCGAGCTACATCGTCTGTCACTCGAGCGAACGGACACCCCCAAGCGGGCAACCTTCCATTCCCCATACTCCCCCAAGCTGGCTAGCACCCATTCCCCTTACTCTCCCAAGCTAGCTAGTTCCATTTCCCCCTGCTCCCCTCCAGCTGGCTACCTCCCATCCCTGAGTCCGCTAAGCTGTTCCCTCCCATACCTTACTCCCTCCTCAAGTTCCCTTCTTCCCATTCGCCTTAGTCCCCCAAGCTCCCATCCTCTCATCCCGTTCCCCACAAGCTGGCTTCCTCTCTTCCCTTACTCCCCCCCCCCCCCCCCCCCCCCACCGAACTGGCTACCTCGCATTCCCCATACTCCCACAAGCTGCCTTGCACCGATCACTTACTGCCCCAAACTGGGTGCATCCGATTCCCCTTCCTCCTCCAAACTTGCTTCCTCCCATCCATTACTCCCCACAAGCTGGCTAGTTCCCATTCCCCTTATTCTCCCAAGCTGGCTAGCTCCCATTCCCCTTACTCCCCCAAGCTGGCCTCCTCCCATCCCTTACTTCCACAAGCTGGCCTTCTCCCATCCCTTACTTCCCCAAGCGGGCTTCCCCATCCCTTATTCCCTCAAGCTGGCAACATCTCATTCCACTTACCCCTCCTCCCCCCCAAGCTGCCTTCCTCCCATCCCCTTCTCCCTCAAGCCGGGATAATGACAGAAGCCTCCTTGTGGTGATCCCTGAAAGCGACGACGTGATGCACTCTGTGTTGCGTCGGGCGACAATTCTGAAACATTTTGGACGAAGACAGAAGCCAACAGCGAGCTGTATCATCTGATGCACGAGCGAACGAACACCCCATCTGCTGGCTCCCACCCATTCCCCTTGCTCCCCAAGTTAGCTATCTCCCATTTTTCTTATTCTCTTATGTTAGCTACCTCCCACCCCTTACTCCTCGATGCTGGCTTCCACGCATCCCTTACTCCCCCGAAGCTCCTGGCTACCTCCCATCCCTTACTCCCCCAAGCCGCAGGTTACCCCCATCCCTTACTCCCCCAAGCTGCTGGCTTCCTCCCATCCCCTTCCCATTACTCCCGCAAGTTAGCTATCTCCCATTCCCTTTATTCTCTTATGTTAGCTACCTCCCATCCCTTACTCCCCGAAGCTGGCTGCGTCCAGTTCCCCTTTCTCCCCGAAGCCGGTAAGGTGAAACCCCTTACTCCGCCAAGCTGGCTTCCTCCCATCCTTTACTCTCCCATGCTGGCTTCCTCCCATTCTTTACTCTCCCAAGCTGACATCCTCGCATCCCTTACTCCCCCAAGCCGGCTTCCACCCATCCCTTGCTCCCCCAAGCTGCTGGCTACCTCCCATCCCTTACTCACCCAAGCTGCTGGCTACCTCCCATCCCTTACTCACCTAAGCTGCTGGCTACCTCTCATCCCTTACTCCCCCAAGCCGCTGTCTACCTCCCAAACCCCCTTACTCCCCCAAGCTGGCTAGCCCCCATTCCCCTTTCTCTCCCAATCTGGCAACTCCCATTCCCCTTGCTCTCCCAATCTGACAACTCCCATTCCCCTTGCTCTCCCAAGCCAGCTAGTTCCAGTTCCCCCGACCCCCCTCAAGCTGGCTACCTCCCATGCCTGAGTCCGCTAAGCTGTTCCATCCCATACCTTACTCCCATCCTCAAGTTGGCTTCTTCCCATTCAACTTATTTCCCCAAGCACGACGTGATGCACTCTGCGACGGGCGACAATTCTGAAACATGTTGGACGATGACAGAAGCCAACAGCGAGCTGTATCATCTGATGCACGAGCGAACGAACACACCCCATCTGCTGGCTCCCACCCATTCCCCTTACTCCCCAAGTTAGCTATCTCCCATTCCCCTTATTCTCTTATGCTGGCTTCCACGCATCCCTTACTCCCCCCAAGCTGCTGGCTTCCTCCCATCCCTTACTCCGTCAAGCCGGGATGATGACAGAAGCCTCCTTGTGGTGATCCCTGATAGCGACGACGTGATACAGTCTGTGTTGCATCGGGCGACAATTCTGAAACATGTTGGACGATGACAGCGAGCTGTATCATCTGATACACGAGCGAACGAACACCCCTGTGCTGGCTGCCCCATTCCCCTTACTCCCCCCAAGCTTCCATCCCGAAGCTGGCTGCGTCACATTCCCCTTTCTCCCCGAAGCAGGCAACCTGAAACCCCTTACTCCACCAAGCTGGCTTCCTCCCATCCTTTACTCTCCGAAGCTGGCTTCCTCGCAGCCCTTGCTCTCCCAAGCTGGCTTCCACGCATCCCTGACTCCCCCAAGCTGCTGGCTACCTCACATCCCTTACTCACCAAGCTGTCTTCCTCCCAAACCCCCTTACCCCACCAAGCTGGCTAGCCCCCATTCCCATTACTCTCTCCCAAGCTAGCTAGTTCCATTTCCCCCTACTCCCCTCAAGCTGGCTCCCTCCCATCCCTGACTCCGCTAAGCGGTTCCCTCCCATAACTTACTCCCCCCCTCAAGTTGGCTTCTTCTCATTCGCCTTAGTCCCGCAAGCTCGCATCATCCCATCCCTTACTCCTCCAAGCTGGCAACATCTCAACCCTTACTCCCCCAAGCTGGCAACCCCCCTTTCCCCTTACACCTCGAGCCCGCTAGCACCAATTCCCCTCACTCCCCCAAGTTGGCAACCTCTCATTCGCTTTACTCCGCCAAGCTGGCTACCTGCCACCCCTTTCTCCCCCAAGCTGGCAAACACCGATTCCTTTTACATACCACCAAGCTGCAGACATCCCATCCCTGACTCACCCACGCTGGCTACCTCCCATTTCGTACTCCCCCAATCTGGGTACCTCACATTCCACACACTCCTCCAAGTTGGCTACCTCCAATCCCTTACTCCTCTCAGCGAGCTACATCGTCTGGCACACGAGCGAACGAACAACCCCAAGCTGGCAACCTCCCATTCCCCTTACTCCCCCAAGCTGGCAACGTCCCATTCTTACTGCACAAAGCTGGCTAATTTCCATTCCCTTTACGCACTCCAATCCCTTACTCCAAGCTGGCTACCACTTCGTTCGTTACATCCCAAGCTGGATATCTCTCATAACCCTTCCTCCCCGAAGCTGGCCAACTCCCATTCCGCTTAATCCACCAAGCGTGCTTCGTCCCATTCCACTTGTTCACTCAAGCTGGCTACCTTCAATTCCCCTTCCACCCCCAAGCTGGCTACCTCCCAATTCCCCTTACTTCCCGAAGCTGGTAACCTCCCACCGCTTCCTCCCCAAGCTGGCATCCTACCATCCTTTATTCACCGAAGATGGCTTCCTCCCATCCTTTACTCCTCCAAACTGGCTAGCTCCTCCCCTTACACAAGCTGTGTATCTCTCATTCCTTTAATCCCCCAAGCTGGCTACCTCCCTTTCCCCGTACTCCTCAAGCCCGCTAGCTCCCATTCCCCTTACTCACCCAAGCTGTCTACCTCTCATCCCTTACTTCCTCAATCTGGCAACCTCCCATTCCCCTTACGCTCCAAAGACGGCTAGCTCTCTTTCCCCCAACTTCCCGCAAGCTAGGTACCTCCCCATCCGTGACTCCGCTAAGCTGCTCCCAATCATACCTTAACACCCCCCCCCCAAGTTGGCTTCTCCCCATTCGCCTTAGTCCTCCCAAGCTCCTTTCCTCACATCCCTTACGCCCCAAGCTGGCGTTCTCCCATACCTTACTCCCCCAAGCTGGCAATTTCCCATTCCCCTTACACCTCAAGCTGGCTAGCTCCCATTCCCCTTACTCCTCCAAGTTGGCAACCTCCCATTCCCTTTACAACCCCAAGCTGGCTACCTGCCACCCCTTACTCCCCCAAGCTAGAAAACAACGATTCCCTTTACTTCCCACCAAGCTGCCTAACTCCTACCATCCATTACTCTCCCACCCACGCTGGCTACCTCCCATTCCCTGCTCCCCCAATCTGTCAAGCTCACATTCCCTTACTCGGTTCAGAATGGTTCGAAAAGTGCGAGCCTTGCACGAAAACTGGGAGCCTGCTGCAAAAAGTGCGAAGATTGTGCAAAAAGTGCGAGGGACCTGCGAGACCGGTGAGAAACGTACGAGCCTGCTGCGAAAAGAGTGCTCCTGGTACGAACAGTGCGATCATGGTGCGAAAGCTGCGACACTGGCGCAAAAAGTGCGAGTCTGGTGCGAAAAGCGCGAGACTGGTGCGAAAAGTGCGAGCCTGCTGCGAAAGCTGCGAAACTCGTCTGCAAACTACGAGCACGGCGCACAAGCTGCGAGCCTGGTGCGAAAAGAGATAACCTGAGTAAATGGGGGGATTAGAGGAGGGCACTAATAAATGGGCATTAGGGGAGCGCAGCATTGAATGGTGAATTAGGGAAGGGCACCAGTAAATGGGGATTTAGGGGATGGCACCAGTAAATCGGACGTTACGGGAGGGCGCCAGTAAACAGTGGCGCAGCGGTAGAGTTGCTGCCTCACAGGTTCAGCCACCCAGGTTCGATTCTACCACGGCCGTCGTCTGCATGGTTTAAACCTTCTCCCCGTGATCGCATGGATTTTCTCCAGATTAACTGCCCCGCAGTTAAGCCAGCTTTTTGTAACCACATATATGATATCTGTGTTTCTCAGTTCAAGGAATTGATTAGAACTTTAGGAGAGCTCCCCTCCCCTCACCCCACTCACCATCAACAACACCACAGCACATATATGGAGTATTTTAAGTTCCTGGCAACCATCATCTCCAAGGACCTTAAGTGGGGGGTTAGATGGGTTTAGATGACTTAGAGGGAGTTAGATGGGTTTATATGGGTTTAGAGGGATTAAGAGGGGCTTCGAAGCGTTTCGAGGGGGTTCGAGGGGTTTCGAGGGGCTTCAAGGGGTTTCGAGGTGTTTAGAGTGCTTAGATGGACAGAGAGGGTTAGATTGGATTACAGGGATTCAGATGGGCTTAGATGTGCTTAGAAGGGTATAGAGGGGTTTAGAGGGGTTTAGAGGGGTCTCGAAGGATTGAGAGTGGTTGAGAGAGGTTTCGAAGTGTTACCAGGGGTTTCGAGGGGTTCAGAGGGGGTTAGAGAGTGTTAGAAAGGTTTAGAGAGGGTTAGATGGGTTTCTATTGGATTAGAGAGGTTTAAATGAGGTTAGAGCTGTTGAGCGGGATTTAGAGCGATTCAGAAGGCTTCAAACGTGTTTAGAGGAATTTGGAGGGTTTTAAAGGGGTTCAGGGGGGGGGGGGTTTGGACGGGTTAGATGTGTTCATGGGGATTCTGGGGGGTTTAGATGGGTTTAGAGTGGTTTCAGAGTAGGATAGAGGGGTTCAGAGGTGTTTAGACGAGTTTAGAGGTGCTTAGAGGAGAGCGAGAATTGGAAGAGCAAATATGTAAGGAGATAGCAGATATTAGCAGTAAGCACAAGGTGGTGATTGTGGGAGATTTCAATTTTCCAAAAATAGACTGGGTAACACATTCTGTAAATGAGCTGCATGGTTTGCAGTTTGTAAAATGTGTGCAGGATAGTTTTTTGCAGCAATACATAGATGTATCGACCAGAGAGGGGGCAGTGCTGGACCTCCTGTTAGGAAATGAGGTAGGTCAGGTGACGGACGTATGCGTTGGTGAGCACTTCGGGACCAGTGATCACAATACCATTAGTTTCAATATAATTATGGAGAGAGTCAGAACATGACCAAGGGTTGAGATTTTTGATTGGAGAAAGGCTAACTTTGAGGGAATGCGTAAGGATTTAAAAGGAGTGAATTGGCACATTTTGTTTTATGGGAAGGATGTAGAAGAGAAATGGAGGACATTTAAAGGGGAAATTGTAAGAGTACAGAATCTTTATGTCCCTGTTCGGTTGAAAGGAAATAGTAAAAATTGGAAAGAGCCATGGTTTTCAAGGGAAATTGGACACTTGGTTCGAAAAAAGAGAGATATCTACAATAATTATAGGAGGCATGAAGTAAATGAGGTGCTAGAGGAGTATAACGAGTGTAAAAAGAATCTTTAGAAATAAATTAGAAAAACTAAAAGAATATATGAGGTTGCTCTGGCAAGAAAGGTGAAAGTAAATCCAAAGGGTTTCTACAGCTATATTAATAGCAAAAGGATAACGAGGGATAAAATTGGACCATTAGAGAGGCAGAATGGACAGCTATCTGCAGAGCCAAAAGAGATGGGGGAGATATTCAACAATTTATTTTCATCGGTATTCACCAAGGAGAAGGATATTGAACTCTGTGTGGTAAGGGGAAAAAGTAGAGTACCTATGGAAACTATGAGATTCAAAGAGGAGGAAGTACTGACACATTTGAAAAATATAAAAGTGGCTAAGTCTCCAGGTCCTGACAGGATATTCCCTAGGACATTGATGGAAGTTAGTGTAGAAATAGCAGGGACTATGACAGAAATATTTCAAATGTCATTAGGAACGTGAATAGTGCCGGAGGATTGGCGTACTACGCATGTTGTTCCATTGTTTAAAAAAGGTTCAAAGACTAAACCTAGCAATTATAGACCTATTAGTTTGACGTCAGTGGTGGGCAAATTAATGGAAAGGAAACTTAGAGATAATATATATAAGCATCTGGATAAACAGGGTCTGATCAGGAACATTCAACATGGATGTGTGCCTGGAAGATCATGTTTGACAAACCTTCTTGAACTTTTTGAAGAGGTTGCTAGGGAAATTGATGAGGGTAAAGCAGTGGATGTTGTCTATATGGATTTCAGTAAGGCCTTTGAAAAGGTTCCCCATGGAAGGTTGGTTAAGAAGGTTCAATCTTTGGGTGTTAATGGCGGAGTAGCAAGGTGGATTTAACAGTGGCTGAATGGGAGATGCCAGAGAGTAATGGTGGATGGCTGTTTGTCAGGCTGCAAGCCGGTGACCAGTGGGGTGCCTCAGGGATCTGTGTTGGGTCAACTGTTGTTTGCCATGTACATCAATGATCTGGATGATGGGGTGGAAAATTGGATAAGTAAGTATGTAGATTATACCAAGATAGGTGGTGTTGTGGATAATGAAGTAGATTTTCAAAGTCTACAGAGAGATTTGGGCCATTTGGAAGAGTGGGCTGAAAGATGGCAGATGGAGTTTAATGCTGATAAGTGTAAGGTGCTACATCTTGGCAGGACAAATCAAAATAGGATGTACATGGTAAATGGTAGGGAATTGAGGTATGCTGTGGAACAGAGGGATCTAGGAATAACTGTGCATATTTCCCTGAAGGTGGAATCGCATGTAGATAGGGTGGTAAAGAAAGCTTTTGTTGTGCTGGCCTTTATAAATCAAAGCATTGAATATAGGAGTAGGGAAGTAATGTTAAAATTGTACAAGGCATTGGTGAGACCAATTCTGGAGTATGGTGTACAATTTTGGTCGCCCAATTATAGGAAGGATGTCAACAAAATCAAGAGAGTACAGAGGAGATTTAGTAGAATGTTGCCTGGGTTGCATACAACTAAGTTACAGAGAAAGGTTGAACAAGTTAGGTCTTTATTCTTTGGAGCGCAGTTGGTTAAGGGGGGACTTGATTGAGGTCTTTAAAATGACGAAAGGGATAGACAGAGTTGACGTGGATAAGCTTTTCCCATTGAGGGTAGGGAAGATTCAAAAAAGAGGGCATGACATGAGAATTAAGGGAAAAAAGTTTAGGGGTAACATGAAGGGGAACTTCTTTATCGGAGAGTGGTGGCTGTGTGGAATGAGCTTCCAGCAGAAGGGGTGGAGGCAGGATCGATTTTAACATTTTAAAGTAAAGTGGATAGGTATATGGATGGGAAGGGAATGGAGGGGTATAGTCTGAGTCCAGCTGGAAGGGACTAGGGAAAATAAATGTTCGGCACGAAATGGAAGGGACGAGAGGGCCTCTTTCCGTGCTGTTATCGTTATATGGTTATATGGTTAGTGGGGATTAGAGAGGTTCAGAGTGGGTTAGAGGGTTTTAGCGCGGATTAAAGTGCTTTACATGGTGTTGAGATGGGTCCCGAGGCGTTTACAGGGGGTTTAGAGTGGTTTACAGGTGGTCATTGGGTTTCAGAAGGGTTGATAGGGGTGTACGGGGGTTTGCAGGAGTTAGAGTGGTTTAGAGGGGTTCAGAGGGGTTCAGATGGGTTTAGAGGTGTTTAGAGCGGCTTAGAGGAGTTTGGAGGTGGTTTAGAGGTGTTCGCATGGGTTCTGGGGTGTTTATTGATGTTTACATGGGCTTAGAGGGGTTTAGAGCGGTTCAGAGAGGTTCAGAGGTTTGAAGGGGTTTCGAGTGAATTAGATGTGTTGAGAGGTGTTTAGACTGGTTCATATGTGTTCATAGGGCTTTCGAGGAGTTTAGATGGGTTTTATGTGGTTTCGAGAGGTTTTGAAGGGATTAGAGGGATTTAGGGGGGTTTCGGGGGTTAACAGGGGTTTAGAGGGGTTTAAATAAATGTGAAGTTGGTCAGACGTATTTAGGGTAGTTTCGAGGGGTTTAGGTTCAGATGGGTTCAGAGTGGTCGACTGAGGTTTAGCTGGGATTAGAGTGGGTTTGAGGCGTTTAGAGGGGTTCAGAGGGTTTCAGAGGGATTTAGAGGTGTTCATGGGGAGTTGCAGGTGTTCCGGGGGAGTTACTTGTGTTAAGATGGGTTCAGAGGGGGTCATATGGGTTCACTGACGTTTGGAGGTGTTTAGAGGGGTTTAGAACGGATCGGTGGGGTTCAGATGGGCTTGTACTGGGTTTGAGGGGTTTAGAGGGGGTGTTGTGTGGTGCCGAGAGGTTTTGAAGATACTAGAGGGGTTTAGACTGGTTCAGAGAGGCTAGACTGTTTTTAATGGGTTCATAGGGGTTTAGAGTGGTTTAGATCGGTTTAGAGGGGTTCAGAGGTGTTCAGATGGGTTTCGAGGAGTTTAGAGAAGTTGTGTGTGATTTCGCGGGGTTTCGAGGGGATTCGAGGAATTTAGAGGGGTTTCGTGGGGTCTAGAGGGGATAAGAGGGGTTTCGAGGGTTTAGATGGGTTTGTAGTTGTTCAGGAGGATTTTGGGTAGTTTCGATGGGTTTAGATGTGTTTAGAGGGATTTATAGCTGTTTAGAGGCGTTTTGACGGGTTCAGAGTGGTTCAAAGGGAATTAGATGGGTTTATGAGGAGTTACAGGTTTTCAGAGGGGTTCAGAGGGGTTCGTATGTGTTTGGGGTGGTTTCGAGGTATTGATTTTATCAATTAAAGGTTACTATAAAGTCTCTATAAGATCCCCCCTTAATCTCCTAAATTCCAGCGAGCACAAGCCGAGTTTCTCCAGTCTTTCTTCATATGGAAGTCCTGCCATCCCAGGAATCAGTCTGGTGAACCTTCTCTGTACTCCCTCTATGGCAAGAATGTCTTTCCTCAGATTAGGAGACCAAATCTGTACGCAATACTCCAGGTGTGCCCTCACCGAGACCCTGCAGTCGAACCTCCCTGCTCTTGTACTCAAAGCCTTTTGCTATAAATGCCAACATACCATTCGCTTTCTTCACAGCCTGCTGCACCTGCATGCCTACTTTCAATGACTGGTGTACCATTACACCCAGATCTCGTTGCATCTCCCCTTTTCCTAATCGGCCACCGTTCAGATAATAGACTATCCTCCTGTTTTTTGCCGCCAACGTGGATAACCTCATAGTTATCCAGATTATGCTGCATATGCCATGCATTTGCCCACGCACCCAACCTATCCAAGTCACCTTGCAGCTTCCTAGCATCCTCCTCACAGCTAACACTGCCCCCAGCTTCGTGTCATCCGCAAACATGGAGATGTTGCATTCAATTCCCTCATCCAGATTATTAATATATACTGTAAATAGCTGGGGTCCCAGGACTGAGCCTTGCGGTACCCCACTAGTCATGGCCTGCCATTCTGAAAATGACCCGTTTACTCCTACTCTTTGCTTCCTGTCTGCCAGCCAGTTCTCTATCCACATCAATACGGAACCCCCAATACCGTGTGCTTTAAGTTTGTATGCTAATCTCTTATGTGGGACCTTGTCGAAAGCCTTCTGAAAGTCCAGATATAACACATCCACAGATTCTCCCTTATCCACTCTACTAGTTACATCCTCAAAACATTTTATAAAATTCGTCAGACATGATTTACCTTTCATAAATCCATGCTGACTTTCTCCAATGACTTCACCGCTTTCCAAATGTGCTGCTATCCCATCTTTAATAACTGACTCTAGCATTTTCCCACTACCGATGTTAGAGGGGCTTAGTGTGATGTAGTTGTTTGGATGGGTTTAGAGGGGTTTAGAGGGGTTAGAGGGATTTAGAGGTGTTTTCAGTGGTTTAGAGGGAATTGGAGGGGTTTAGAAGCGTTTGGAGTGTCTGATAGGGTTTAGAGGGTGTTGGAGGGTATTAGAGGGTTTAGACTTGTTGAAAGGTGTTTAGAGGTGTTTGAAGGTATTTAGAATGGTTTGTAAATGTTTAGATGTGTCTGGAGGGGTTTGAGGGGGCAAATGGGTGAGATGGGTTTAGATGGGTGTATAGGGGTTGGAGGTGTTTAGAGAGGGTTGTGGGGGGTAGACGGTTTTGCAGGCATTGGAGGGGTTTGGTTGGGTTTAGAGGGGTTAAGAGGGTTTAGAGAGTTTATAGGGGTGTACAGTGGTTTCGAGGGCTTTAGAGGTTTTGGAGAGATATGGAATGATTTGGGAGTATTTACACGGGATTATAGTTTAGATGTGTTTACACGGGGTTGCAGGGGTTTGCATGGGGTTTCGACGCATTTAGAGGTGTTTAGGGGGGTTTCAAGGAGTTTAGTGGGGTGCATAGAGGGTTAGAGGGGTTTAGAGGGGTTTAGAGTTGTTCAGAGGTTCAGATTGGTTTAGATGGGTTTAGTGCGGTTCAGAGGGGTTCAGATGGATTTTGAGGGGTTGCGTTTAGAAGGATTCAGTTGGGTTCGTAGATTTGTAAGAGGGGTTTACATGTGTTTTGAGGGGACTAGAGGTGTTCAGATGGGTTTCGAAGAAGTTGGAGAGGTGTAGAGGTATTTAGGGGTTCACATGGGTTTAGAGGGGTTCTAAGGATTTACAGGGCGTGAGATGAGGATATGGGGGATTAGATGGTTTTAGAGGAGCTTGGAGTGATTCAGAGGGGTTTAAAGCTGTGTAGAGGGGATTGGAGGGCTTTCGATAGGTTTAGAGTGGTTCAGGGGTGTTTAGAGCGGTTTACAGGGGGCCACGCGCATTCAGAAATGTTCGGAGGGGTTTTAGATGAATTTAGAGGGGTTTAAAAGGGTTCCGAGGGGGTTGGAGGGGTTTAGAGCTGTCCAGGGAGGGGGGTTCAGAGGTGTTTAGAGGGGTTTAGAGTGGATTGGGGTTTCCGAAGCGATTAGAGGGGTTTAGAGGTGTTCAGATGGGTTCAGAGGGGTTCATAGGGGTTTAGGGACATTTAGAGGTGTTTAGGACGGATCGGAGGGGTTCAGATGGGCTTGTACTGTGTTAGAGGGGGTTAAACGTGGTGTTGTGTGGTTTCGAGAGGTTTTGAAGATACTAGAAGGGTTTAGACTGGTATAGAGGGGGCAAGACTGTTTTAATGGGTTCATATGGTTTTGGAGTGGTTTAGAGCGGTTTAGAGGGGTTCAGAGTTGTTCAGGTGGGTTTCGAGGGGTTTAGAGGAGTTTTGTGTGATTTCGAGGGGTTTCGAGGGGATTCGAGGAATTTAGAGGGGTTTCGGGGGATTTAGATGGGATAAGAGGGGTTTAGAGGGTTTAGATGGGTTTAGAGGGGTTTAGAATGGTTCGAAAAGTGCGAGCCTTGCACGAAAACTGCGAGCCTGCTGCGAAAAGTGCGAAGATTGTGCAAAAAGTACGAGACACATGCCAGACCGGTGAGAAACGTACGAGCCTGCTGCGAACAGAGCGATCCTGGTACGAACAGTGCGATCCCGGTGCGAAAGCTGCGACACTGGTGCAAAAAGTGCGAGTCTGGTGCGCAAATCGCGAGACTGGTGGGAAAAGGGCGAGCCTGGTGCTAAATGTGTGAGCCTGGTGCGAAAAGTGCGAGCCTGGTGCGAAAGCTGCGAAACGTGTCTGGAAACTACGAGCACGGCGCACAAGCTGCGAACCTGGTGCGAAAAGAGATAACCTCAGTAAATGGGGGATTAGAGGAGGGCACTAATAAATGGGCATTAGGGGAGCGCAGCATTGAATGGTGAATTAGGGAAGGGCACCAGTAAATGTGGATTTAGGGGATGGCACCAGTAAATCGGAAGTTAGGGGAGGGCGCCAGTAAACAGTGGCGCAGCGGTAGAGTTGCTGTCTCACAGGTTCAGAGACCCAGGTTCGATTCCGACCACGGCCGTCGTCTGCATGGTTTAAACCTTCTACCCGTGACCGGTTGGATTTTCTCCAGATATGCTGCCTGCCCCGCAGTTACTCCAGCTCTTTGTAACCACATATGTTATATCTCTGTTTCTCAGTTCAAGGAATTGATTACGACTTTAGGAGAGCTCCCCCTCCCCTCACCCCACTCACCATTAACAACACCACTGGACATCTAAGGAGTATTATAAGTTCCTGGGAACCATCATCTTCAAGGACCTTCTCTGTTCTCACCTTCTCCATCATCGTCTGGTTTGGCTCAGCCACCAAGCACGACACCTCGAGGCTGCAGCGAATCGTCCGATCAGCAGATAAGATTATTGGCTGCAACCTTCCCTCCATTGAATAACTGTACACTGCAAGGGCCAGGAAGCGAGCGGCCAAGAACATCTCTGACCCCTCTCAAACGTTTTGAATCACTTCCCTCTGGAAGGCGACTCCGGATTGTCAAAGCTACCACAGCCAGACATAAACAGTTTTTATTCAAGAGTAGTTGCTCTACTCAACAGCTTAAAATGTGTAGCCTCCCTATGAGCTGGTACTTTGTTAGTTCACATGCTTGATCAATGGTGTTTTATCATTAATGTCTTATTGTCTTAATGTGACATTCGTGACTGTCACTGTATGTCATGTTGTTACTTGTGCGTGGAGCACCAAGGCAAATTCCTTGTATGTGAACACTTGGCCAATAAACTTACTTACTTACTTAAAAACTATCCAGCACCTTGGCACAGCGGTAGAGTTGCTGCTTTACAGCGCCAGTGACGCGGGTTCAATCCTGAACAAGCGTGCTGTTTGTATGGAAATTGCACGTTCTCCCCCTGACTGCGTGGATTTTCTACGACATATTCGGTTTCCTCCCAAACTCCCAAAACACACAAGTTTGTAGATATACAGGTTTAAATGCAAATGGTCCCCAGTGTGTGTAGGACATCGATGATGTGTGGGGATCGCTTGTCTGTGTGGATTCGCACTGTTCCTTTTTGAGACTCCTTTCTCCAGAGATGCTGTCTGTCACGCTTGGTTACTCTTGCATTTTGTGTCCGTCTTCGGTTGAAACCAGATTCTTCTGCGAAGCTGTTCTTAAGTCTGGACATTTGAAGGGTTTAGAGGGGATTGTGTGCATTTGGGGGGGGGGGTTTACAGGGGTTACCGTGGTTTTTCAGGTGGTTTAGAAGTTATTAGATGGATTTGTAGGGATTTAGAGGGGGTTAGATGGGTCTGGAGGGGTTTGGAGGGGTTAAGAGGGGCTCCTAAGCGTTTCGAGGGGATTCCATTGGGTTTGAGGAGTGTCGAGGGGTTTCGAGGGGTTCAAGGGGGTTATATTGGATTAGAGGAGTGCCGAGGGGTTTCGAGGGGTTCAAGGGGGTTATATTGGATTAGAGGCGTGTAGAGGGGTATCGAGGAGTGTCGAGGGGTTTCGAGGGGTTCAAGGGGGTTATATTGGATTAGAGGCGTGTAGAGGGTTTCAGATGGGTTTAGAGATCCTTAGAAGGGTTTAGAGGGGTTTAGAGGCGTTTAGAGGGGTTTCGAAGTATTTAGAGTGGTTGGGAGAGGTTTCGAATGGTTACGAGGGGTTTCGAGATGCTTAGGGGGGTTAGAGAATATTAGAAAGGTTTAGAGAGGGTTAGAGGGGTTTAGAGGTGGTTTCTTAGATTAATTTAAATGAGGTTAAAGCTGTTGGGAGGGATTTAGAGCGGTTCCGAAGGCTTCAAACGTGTTTAGAGGAATTTAAAAGGTTTTAAAGGGGTACGGAGGGGTTTGAACGGGGAAGATGTGTTCAGGGGGTTTCAGGGCGGTTTAGATGGGTTTAGAGCGGTTTGAGATTAGGTTAGAGGGGTTCAGAGATTTTTAGACGAGTTTAGAGGTGCTTAGAGGGAAGCGAGAATCGGAAGAGCAAATATGTAAGGAGATAGCAGATATTGGTAGTAAGCACAAGGTCGTGATTGTGGGAGATTTCAATTTTCCAAAAATAAACTGGAAAATACATTCTGTAAATGGGCTGGATGGTTTGGAGTTTGTAAAATGTGTGCAGGATAGTTTTTGCAGCAATGCATAGAGGTACCGACCAGAGAAGGGGCAGTGCTGGACTTCCTGTTACGAAATGAGGTTGGTCAGGTGACGGAGGTATGCGTTGGTGAGCACTTCGGGACCAGTAATCACAATACCATTAGTTTTAGTATAATTATGGAGAGAGTCAGAACAGGACCAAGGGTTGAGATTTTTGATTGGAGAAAGGGTAACTTTGAGGGTATGCGTAATGATTTTAAAAGGAGGGAATTGGGACATTTTGTTTTATGGGAAGGATGTAGAAGAGAAATGGGGGACATTTAAAGGGGAAATTGTAAGAGTACAGAATCTTTACGTCCCTGTTCGGTTGAAAGGAAATAGTAAACATTGGAAAGAGCGATGGTTTTCAAGGGAAATTGGACACTTGGTTCGAAAAAAGAGAGATATCTACATTAATTATAGGAGGCACGGAGTAAATTAGGTGCTAGATGAGTATAAAGAATGTAAAAAGAATCTTAAGAAATAAATTAGAAAAGCTAAAAGAAGATATGAGGTTGCTTTGGCAAGGAAGGTGAAAGTCAATCCAAAGGGTTTCTACAGCTATATTAATACCAAAAGGATAACGAGGGAAAAGGTTTGGACCAGCAGAGAGCCAGAATGGACAGCTATCTGCTGAGCCAAAAGAGATGGGGGGAATATTGGACAATTTAGTTTCTCCGGTATTCACCAAGGAGAAGGATATTGATCTCTGTGAGGTATGGGAAAAAAGTAGAGTAGCTATGGAAACTATTAGATTCAAAGAGGAGGAAGTACTGCCACGTTTGAAAAATATAAAAGTGGATAAGTCTCCAGGTCCTGACAGGATATTTGTAGGACATTGAGGGAAGTTAGTGTAGAAATAGCAGGGGCTATGACAAAAATATTTCAAATGTCATTAGAAACGGGAATAGTGCCGGAGAATTGGCGTACTGCGCATGTTGTTCCATTGTTTAAAAAGGGTTCAAAGAATAAAGCTAGCAATTTTAGACCTGTTACTTTGACGTCAGTGGTGGGCAAAGTAATGGAAAATATACTTAGAGATAATATATATAAGCATCTGGATAAACAGGGTCTGATCAAGAACAGTCAACATGAATTTGTGCCTGGAAGGTCATGTTTGACAAACCTTCTTGATTTTTTTGAAGAGGTTACTAGGGAAATTGATGAGGGTAAAGCAATGGATGTTGTCTATATGCATTTCAGTGAGGCCTTTGACAAGGTTCCTCGTGGAAGGTTGGTTAAGAAGGTTCAATCTTTGGGTGTTAATGTCGGAGTAGCAAGGTAGATTCAACAGTGGATGAATGGGAGATAGCAGAGGGTTATGGTGGATGGCTGTTTGTCAGGTTGGAAGCCGGTGACCAGTGGGGTGCCTCAGGGATCTGTGTTGGGTCCAATGTTATTTGTCATGTACATCAATGATCTGGATGATGGGGGTGGAAAATTGGATAAGTAAGTATGCCGATGATACTAAGATAGGTGGTGTTGTGGATAATGAAGTAGATTTTCAAAATCTACAGAGAGATTTGGGCACTTGGAAAAGTGGGCTGAGAGATGGCAGATGGAGTTTAATGCTGATAAGTGTGAAGTGCTACATCTTGGCAGGACAAATCAAAATAGGACATACATGGTAAATGGTAGGGAGTTGAGAAATGCTGTGGATCAGAGGGATCTTGGAATAACTGTGCATAGTTCCCTGGAGGTGGAATCGCATGTAGATGGGGTGGCAAACAAAGCTTTTTGTGTGCTGGCCTTTATAAATCAGATCATTGAATATAGGAGTAGGGAAGTAATGTTACCAAGGTAAGACCAATTCTGGAGTATGGTGTACAATTTTGGTCGCCTACGTTTAGGAAGGATGTCAACAAAATAGAGAGAGTACAGAGGAGATTTACTAGAATGTTGCCTGGGTTCCAGCAACTAAGTTACAGAGAAAGGTTGAACAAGTTAGGTCGTTATTCTTTGGAGCGCAGAAGGTTAAGGGGGGACTTGATTGAGGTCTTTAAAATGATGAAAGGGTTAGACAGAGTTGACGTGGATAAGCTTTTCCCATTGAGGGTATGGAAGATTCAAACAAGACTGATTCCTGGGATGTCATAACTTTCATATGAAAGACTGGATAGACTCGGCTTGTATTCGCTGGAATTTAGAAGATTGTGGGGGGATCTTATAGAAACTTACAAAATTCTTAAGGGGTTGGACAAGCTAGATGCTGCAAGATTGTTCCAGATGTTGGGGGGGTCCAGAACAAGTGGTCACAGTCTAAGGATAAGGGGGAATTCCTTTAGGACCGAGATAAGGAAAACATTATTTACACAGAGAGTGTGAGTCTCTGGAATTCTCTGCCACAGAAGGTTGTTGAGGCCAGTTCATTGGCTATATTTAAGAGGGCGTTAGATGTGGCACTTGTGGCTAACGGGATCAGGGGGTATGGAGAGAAGGCAGGTACGGGATACTGAGTTGGATGATCAGCCATGATCACATTGAATGGCGGTGCAGGCTCGAAGGGCCGAATGGCCTACTCCTGCACCCATTGTTCTATGTTTCTAAGAGACTATGATATGAGAATTAAGGGACAGAAGTTTGTGTGGAATGAGCTTCCAGCAGAAGTGGTGGAGGCAGGATCGATTTTAACATTTAAAAGTAAAGAGGATAAGTATATGGACGGGAAGGGAATGGAGGGGTATGGTCTGAGTGCAGATAGATGGGACTAGAGGAAAATAAATGGTCGGCACGGACTGGAAGGGCCGAGAGGGCCTGTTTCCGTGCTGTAATTGTTATATGGTTATATGGTTATATGGTTATCATTAGAGGAGTTCAGAGGGGGTTTTGATGCTGGAAATTGGAATGTAGTAAAGGTGCTGGGGAAACACAGCGGGTGTGGCAGCATTTATGGAGCGAAGGAAATAGGCAACGTTTCGTTCCGAAACCCTTCTTCAGACTGATGTATAGTGGGATCGGGGGAGGTGTGTTGAGAAGAAAGGAGAAAGGAAGAGGAGGAGGCAGTGGGCTGAGGGAGAGCTGAAAAGGGGAGGAGATAGCAAGGGCTACTTAAAATTGGCGAAACTAATGTTTATGCCAGTAGGGTGCAAACTGCCCAAGCGGAATATGAGGTGTTGTTCCTCAAATTCCCGGTGGTGCTCACTCTGGCCAAGGAGGAGGCCCAGGACAGAAAGGTCGGATTCGCAATGGGAGGGGAAGGTCTGAGCCACAGGGAGATCAGGTTGGTTAATGCGGACCGAGTAGAGGTGTTCGGCGAAATGAACGCCAAGCCTATGCTTGGTCTCACCGATGAAGATCAGCTGACATCGGGAGCAATAGATGAGGTTGAAGGAGATGCAGGCGAATCTCTGTCGTACCTGGGACGACTGCTTGGATCCTTGAATGGAGTCGAGGGAGGGAAGGTAAAGCGACAGGTGCAGCATCTCTTGCGGTTGCAAGGGAAAGTGCCCGGGGAGGGGGTGGTGCGGGAGGGAAGGGAATAATTGACCCGGGAGTTACGGAGGGAACGGTCTTTGCGGAAAGCAGATGGGGGGGATATGGCAAGATGTGGCGAGTGGTGGGGTCACGTTGGAGGTGGCGTAAATGATGGCGGACTATTTATTGTATGTGACGGCTAGTGGGGTTAAAGGTGTGGAATAGGGGAACTCGGCTCTTGGTACGAGTGGGGGGATGGGGAGAGAGTGCAGTCTTATGGGTGTTGAAGAGACCCTGGTGAGAGCCTCATCTATAGTAGGGGATGCAAACCCCATTCCCTGAAGAATGAGGCCATTTCTGATTCCTTGGTGTGGAACACCTCATCCTGGGAGCAGATGCGGCGTAGGTGGAGGAATTGTAAGTAGGGGTGGGAGTCCTTACAGGAAGCAGGGTGGGAACATGTGTAGTCTAGATTGCCATGGGAGCCAGTGGGTTTATAAGTTTTGGAGTTCAGATGGGGTTAGAGGGGTTCATATGGGTTTCGGGGATTTTGAAGGGTTCGAGGGGTTTAGAGGTCTTTCGAGGAGTTCAGAGGGGTTCAGAGGAGTTTAGAGAGGTTTATAAAGGGTTAGATGGGTTCAGAGGTGTTCATCGTGGTTTATAAGAAGGGTTTAGAGGAGGTCAGATGGGGTTAGAGGGGTTTAGAGGGTTTTAGATGGATTCGTAGGGGTTCGTGGGAGTTTTGAGGGGTTTAGATTGGTTTAGAGGGGGTTAGATGGGTTCAGAGGGGGTCAAAGTAGTTCGGAAGTTTTTGGAGGGGGTTAGAGGGGTTTAGATGGGGTTAGAAGTGGTCAGTGTGTTTTAGAGGGGGGTGAAAGGGGTTTAGACGGGTTTAGATGGGATGTAGAGGGGCCAGAACGGTTCAGAGGGGTCTAGAAGGGTTTAGATGGCTGTACAGTGGTTTGGAGGGAATTAGAGGGGTTCGGAGGCGTTCTGAGGGGGTTAGAGGGATTTAGATGGGTTTTGAGGGGTTTAGAGGGGTTCAGATGGGTGTAGAGCGGTTCAGCGAGGTTCAGAATGGTTTGGAGGTGTTTAGAGGGGTTTAGAGGGGTTTACAGGGGGTCAGAGGGGTCAGAGGGGTTTCGTATTGCTAAGCGGCGTTCTGTGGTACCTGGAGGGATTTAGAGGCTTTTCGAAGTGTTTAGAGGGGTCTCGCGGGGGTTCAAGGGATTTAGAGAGGTTTAGAAGTGTTCAGAGGGGTTCAGAGGAGTTTCGAGGTGTTTAGAGTTAATGTAAATGTGTTTAGAGCGGTTTAGAGCGGTTCAGATGGGTTCAGTTGGCTTTAGAGGGGATTAGAGGGATGAAGATGGGTCTATAGGATGTTTAGAGGGGTTCGGAGTGGTGTAGAGGAGTTTACAGGTGGCTTAGAAAGGTTTAGATGGGTTCCAAGGTGTTCAGCGGGGTGTGTACAGGTTTAGAGAGGTTTAGAGGGGTTGTGAGCGGTTCAGAGCGATTTAGAGAGGTTTAGAGGGGTTCAGAGGGGGGTAGAGGGGTTTAGAAGGTTTTAGAAGGGTTTAGCGGGGTTTCGAGGGGTTCAGAGGGGGTTAGAAGTGTTGAGATGGGTATAGAGGGGTTCAGAGTGCTTTAGAGGGGTTAGAGGGATGAAAATGGATCCAGAGGGACTCAGAGGGGTTCGGAGGGACATAGAGGGGTTTGAGGAGTTTAGAGGGGTTTAGAAAGGTTTAGGTGGGTTCGGAGGGGTTCAGCGTGGTCTATGTGTTTAGCCGTGTTTAGAGGGTGTTAGAGGTGTTCAGAGGGGTATGGAGGGGTTTATAGGGGGTTAGAGTGGTTCGGAGCGATTCAGGGGGGTTTAGAGGGGTTTGGAAGGTGTTAGAGTGGTTTAGAATGGTTCAGAGGGGGTTAGAGGTGTTTAGAGAGGTTTATAGGTGTTTAGAGCGGCTCTTAGTGGTTCTGGGGAATTTAAAGGCGGCTAGAAGGGTTTAGACGGGGTTAGATGGGTCCAGAAGGGTTTAAGAGGGGTTTATCAATCAAAATCAATCAAACAAACTTTATTGTCATTCACAAATACATCGATATATGCAATTCCAAACGAAATTCCGTTGAATTTGGCTCCCTGTGCAACACGATAATAAACAGAATAATAATATGGACAAAATGGATAAAAGGATAAAATAGACAATGGTGGCAGCCAATTAGTGGCAACCCATTGCATGGCGTTCAGGAGTCTGATGGCTAAGTTGCAGAACCTTAATGTTCTGCTCCTTATGCTACGATATCTTTTGCCCGAGGGTAGCAGAGTGAACAGTCCGTGATGGAGATGTGTGGGGTCTTTTATAATACTGCTGGCCTTAAACACGCAACGTTTGGTCGCAATATTCCCGATTGAGGGGAGAGAAGTCCCGATGATTTTTTTCAGATGTCCTCACCACTCTCTGCACGGACTTCCAGTCGGAGGCTTTACAGTCCCCAAACCAGACAGAGATACAGCTGGTCAAAATACTCTCCATGATGCCCCTGTAGAAAGTGGTGAGGACGGGATGGGGGAGGTGAGCTCTTCTCATCCGGCGCAGAAAGTGCAACCGCTGCTGCGCTCTCTTAACTATTGATGTGATGTTATTTGACCAGGTTAGACTGTTAGTGATCTGTACCCCCAGGAACTTAGTGCTACTGACCATCTCCACGTTAGAGGGGTTTAGATGTGGTCAGAGGTGTTTTGAGGGTTTTAGAGGTGTTTAGAGGGGTTCATAGGGGTTCGGGTGAGTTTAGAGGGGTTTAGAAGGGGTTAAAGAGGTTGAGAATGCTTTCGAGGGGGTCTGAGTGGTTCAGAGGGGGTTAGATGACTTTAGATTGGTTGAGAGGGGATTAGAGGTGTTCAGAGGAGTTCGGTGGGGGTTAGAGGGATTTAAGAAGAAACTGAAGATGTTTGGAAATTCTCCATCAGTCTGAAGCAGGGTTTCGGCCCGAAACGTTGCCTATCTCATTCGCTCCATAGATGCTGTTGGTCCCGCTAAGTTTCTCTAGCACTTGTGTCTACCGTTAGAGGGATTTAGATGGGTTTGGAGGAGATCAGAGGGGTGGAGAGCGGTTCAGGGAGGTTCAGAGGAGTTTGGATGTGTTTAGAGGGGGTTAAAGGTGTTTCGAGGTGGTAAGAGGTGTTTGGAGGCGTTTCAAGGGATTTAGAGAGGATTCGAATTGTTCAGAGGGTTCAGAGGAGTTTCGAAGGGTTTGGAGTGGATGTAAATGTGTTACGATCGGTTTAGAGGGGTTCAGGTGTCTATGGAGGGGGTTAGAGGTGTGACGATGGGTCTAGAGGCATCCAGAGGGGTTCGGAGGGTTTTAGAGGGGTTCAGAAGTATTTAGAGTTGTTTTGAACGGCTTAGATGATTTCAGGGGGGCTCAGCGTAGTTTGGAGGGGTTTAGAGGGGGTTAGAGGGGTTTGGAGGGTTTATGAGGGGTTCAGATGGGTTTAGAACGTTCGAGGGGTTTAGATGGGTTTAGCATCAGTATCAGAATCGTTTATAGACATTTTGGAAATAAGTTCAAACGAAATTGTAATGGGATGTTAAAATTGTTGGGATGTAATTTTGGGATGTAATGTTAAAATTGTACAAGGCAATGGTGAGGCCAATTCTGGAATATGGTGTACAATTTTGGTCGCCAAATTATAGGAAACACGTCAGCAAAATAGAGAGAGTACAGAGGAGATTTACTAGAATGACGTGGATAAGGTTTTTCCATTGAGAGTAGGGACGATACAAACAAGAGGGCATGATTTGAGAATTATGGAATATTAGGGGTAACATGAGGGGGAACTTCTTTACTCAGAGAGTGGTAGCTGTGTGGAATGAGCTTCCAGTGGAATTGGTGGAGGCAGGTTCGATTTTATCAATTAAAAAAAATTGGACGGGTATATGGACCGGGAAGGAATGAAGGGTTTTGATCTGAGTGCAGGTAGATGGGATTAGGGGTTAGTAAGTGTTCTGCACGGACTAGAAGGGCAGAAGATGGCATGTCTCCGTGCTGTGATTGTTATTTATGGTTATATGGTAATAGATTGCGTTTCTGCAGTCATTATTAGAGCAGTTCAGAGGGGTTTTGGTGGGGCTTAGACGGGTTTAGAGGCGTTTAGAGGGGGTTCGGATGGGTTCGTTGTGATTTAGAGGGATTTAGATGACTTATATGGGTTCAGAGGGGTTCTGATGTGGTTTACATTGGTTGTGAGGGGTTCAGACAGGTTCAGAGTAGGTTACGGGAGTTTAAGAAGGAACTGCAGATGCTGGAAAATCGAATGTAGACAAAAGTGCTGGAGAAACTCAGCGGGTGCAGCAACATCTATGGAGCGAAGGAAATAGACAACGTTTCGTGCGGAAACCCTTCTTCAGACTGATGTAGAGTGGGATGGGGGTAGGGAGAAGAAAGGAGAAAGGAGGGGGAGCCAGAAGGCTGAGGGAGAGCTGAGAAGGGGAGCAGACAACAATTGGATAGGTATATGGGCGGGAAGGGAATGGAGGGGTATGGTCTGAGTGCAGGTAGATGGGACTAGGGGAAAATAAATGGTCGGCACGGACTGGAAGGGCCGAGAAGGCATGTTTCCGTGCTGGAATTGTTATATGGTTATATGGTTATATGGTTAAGCGCTACCGGAATCATAGAATCATATAAAATAGGTGCAGGCGTAGGCCATTCGGCAATTCGAGCCTGCACCGCCATTCAATATGATCATGGCTGATCATCCAACTCAGGGTGCAAACTGCCCAAGCGGAATATGAGGTGCTGTTCCTCCAATTTCCGGTGGTGCTCACTCTGGCCATGCAGGAGGCCCAGGACAGAAAGGTCGGATGGGAGGGAAAAGTCTGAGCCACAGGGAGATCAGGTTGGTTAATGCGGACCTAGTAGAGGTGTTCGGCGAAACGAACGCCAAGCCTACGCTTGGTCTCACCGATGAAGATCAGCTGACATCAGGAGCAGCGGATGCAATAGATGAGGTTGAAGGAGATGCAGGTGAACCTCTGTCGCACCCGGGACGACTGCTTGGATCCTTGAATGAAGTCGAGGAAGGTAAGGTAAAGCGACAGGTGCAGTATCTCTTCCGGTTGCAAGGGAAAGTGCCTGGGAGGGGGGTGGTGCAGGAGGGAAGGGAATAATTGACCCGGGAATTATGGAGGGAGCGGTCTTCGCGGAAAGCAGACGGGGGGATATGGGAAGATGTGGCGAGTGGGTCTAGATGCGTTAGGAGTGGTTTAGAGGGTTCAGATGGGGTTAGAAGTGTTGAGAGTGTTTCAGAGGGGATCGAAAGGGGTTTAGAGGGGATGTAGAGGGGTCAGGAAGGTTCAGAGGGGTCTAGAAGGATTTAGATGGCTGTACAGTGCTTTAGAGGGGATTAGACGGGTTCAGGGGCGTTCGGAGGGGATTAGAGGAATTTTGATGGTTTTTGAGGGGTTTAGAGGGGTTCAGATGTGTGTAGAGGGGTTTAGATGGATTCGTAGGGGTTCGTGGGGGTTTTGAGGGGGTTAGAAGGGTTTAGAGGGGGTTAGATGGGTTCAGAGGGGGTCAGAGTTGTTCGGAGGTGTTTGGAGGGGATTAGAGGGGTGCAGAGGGGTCTAGGTTGGTTTAGAGTAGTGTAGAGGGGTTTAGATGGGGTTAGAAGTGTTCAGAGTGTTTCAGAGGGGGTTGAAAGGGGTTTAAAGGGGTTTAGAGGGAATGTAGAGGGTCAGAAAGGTTCAGAGGGGTCTATAAGGGTTGTGATAGCTGTACAGTGGTTTAGAGGGGATTAGATGGGTTCAGAGGCGTTCGGAGGGGGTTAGAGGGATTTAGATGGGTTTTGAGGAGATTAGAGGAGTTCAGATGGGTGTAGAGCGGTTCAGCGAGGTTCAGAAAGTTTTGGAGGTGTTTAGAGAAGTTTACAGGGGGTTTACAGGGGTTTACAGGGGTTCAGAAGGGTTCAGAGGGGGTTCGTATTGCTAAGAGGCGTTTGGTGGTACCTTGAGGAATTTAGAGGCTTTTCGAAGTGTTTAGAGGGGTCTCGAGGGGGTTCAAGGGATTTAAAGAGGTTTAGAAGTGTTCAGAGGGGTTCAGAGGGGTTCAGAGGAGTTTCGAGGGGTTTAGAGTTCATGTAGATGTCTTTCGAGCGGTTTAGAGCAGTTCAGAGGGGTTCAGATGGCTTTAGAGGGGATTAGAGGGATGAAGATGGGTCTAGAGGGGTTTAGAGGGGTTCGGAGGGGTGTAGAGGGGTTTGGAGGTGGTTAAGAAAGGTTTAGATGGGTTCTGAGGTGTTCAGCGGGGGGTATACGTGTTCAGAAGGGTTTAGAGAGGTTTAGAGGGGTTGTGAGGGGTTCAGAGGTGTTTAGAGGGGTTTAGGGGGGTTTAGAGGGGTTCATAGGGGATCGGGGGTGTTTAGAACGGTTTAGAAGGGTTTAGAGGGGGTTAGATAGGTTCAGAGGTGTTCGAAGTGGTTCGGAGGTGTTTAGAAGGGTTTAGATTAGTTCAAGGGATCCAGTGGGGTTTAGATTGGTTTAGAGGTGTTTCGAAGGGTTCAGAGGGGGTTAGAAGTGTTGCGAGGCATATAGAGGGTTTCAGAGGGCTTTAGAGGGTTTAGATGGATGAAGATGGATCCAGAGGGATTCGGAGGGACTTCGAGGGGTTTGAGGAGTTTAGAGTGGTTTAGAAAGGTTTAGGTAGGTTCGGAGGGGTTCAGAGGGGTATGGGGGGGGGGGGGGTTATAGGGGGTTAGATTGGTTCGGAGCGATTCAGGGGGGTTTACAGGGGTTTCGAAGGGGTTAGAGTGGTTTAGAAGGGTTCAGTGGGGGTTGGAGGTGTTTAGAGGGGTTATAGGTGTTTAGAGCGGCTCATAGTGGTTTTGGGGAATTTAAAAGGGGCTAGAAGGGTTTCGACGGGGTGAGATGGGTCCAGAAGGGTTTAGAGTGGTTTATCAATCAAAATCAATCATACAAACTTAATTGTCATGTAAATGTGTTTAGAGCAGTTTAGAGCGGTTCAGATGGGTTCAGATGGCTTTAGAGGGGATTAGCGGGATGAAGATTGGTCTAGAGGGGTTTAGAAGGGTTCGGAGGGGTGTAGAGTGGTTTAGAGGTGGTTTAGAGAGGTTTAGATGGGTTCCGAGGTGTTCAGTGGGGTGTATAGGGTTTTAGATGGGTTTAGAGAGGTTTAGAGGGGTTGTGAGGGGTTCAGGGCGATTTAGAGGGGTTTAGCGGGGGTTAGAGTGGTTTAGAGCAGTTCAGAGGTGGGTAGAGGTGTTTAGAGGGGTTTAGAGGGGGTTAGAGGGGTTCATAGGCGTTCGCAAGAGTTTAGAGGGGTTTAGAAGGGTTTAGAGGGGGTTTAGATGGGTTCAGAGGTGTTCGGAGTGGTACGGAGGTGTTTAGAAGGGTTTAGATTGGTTCAGAGGGGTCCAGAGGGGTTTAGGTTGGTTTAGAGGAGTTTCGAGGGGTTCAGAGGGGGTTAGAAGGGTTGATAAGGGTATAGCGGGGTTCAGAGGGCTTTAGAGGGGTTAGATGGATGAAGATGGATCCAGAGAGATTCAGAGGTGTTCGGAGGGACTTAGAGGGGTTTGAGGAGTTTAGAGGGGTTTAGAAAGGTTTAGGTGGGTTCGGAGGTGTTCAGCGAGGTCTATAAGTGTTCAGTCGTGTTTAGAGGGTGTTAGAGGTGTTCAGAGGGGTATGGAAGGGTTTATAAGGGGTTAGAGCGGCTTTTAGTGGTTCTGGGGAATTTATAGGGGGCTAGAAGGGTTTAGACAGGGTTAGATGGGTCCAGAAGGGTTTAGAGTGGTTTATCAATCAAAATCAATCAAACAAACTTTATTGTCATTTGGAAATACATCGATATATACAATTCCAAACCAAGGCTCCCTGTGCAACACGATAATAAACAGAAGAATAACATGGATAAAATAGACAATGGTGGCAGCCCATTTGTGGCAGCCCATTACATGGCATTCAGGAGTCTGATGGCTCGTGGGAAGAAGCTGTTGCAGAACCTTGATGTTCTGCTCCTTATGCTACGATATCTTTTGCCCGAGGGCAGCAGAGTGAACAGTCCGTGATGGAGATGTGTGGGGTCTTTTATAATACTGCTGCCCTTAAATACGCAACGTTTGGTCGCAATATCCCCGATTGAGGGGACAGAGGTCCCGATGATTTTTTCCGCTGTCCTCACCACTCTCTGCACAGACTTCCAGTCGGAGGCTTTACAGTCCCCAAACCAGACAGAGATACAGCTGGTCAAAATACTCTCTGTGGTGCCCCTGTAGAAAGTGGTGAGGATGGGATGGGGTAGGTGAGCTCTTCTCATCCCGCGCAGAAATCGCAACCGCTGCTGCGCTCTCTGAACTATCGATGTCATGTTATTTGACCAGGTCAGACTGTTAGTGATCTGCACCCCCAGGAACTTAGTGCTACTGACCAACTCCACATTAGAGGGGTTTAAATTGGGTCAGAAGTGTTTTTGTGGGTTTTAGAGGTGTTTAGAGTGGTTCATAGGGGTTCGGCGGAGTTTAGAGGGGTTTAAAAGGAGTTAGAGGGGTTTGGATGGATTCAGAGGGTATCAGAGTGGGTAGGAGGTGTTTAGATGTGTCTAGAGTGGTGCAGGTGGTCCAGGGGGGGTTGGAAGGGGTTTAGAGGTGTTTAGAGGCGGGTTAGAGAGGCTCAGTGGGGTTCAGAGGGGTCTAGTGGGGGTTAGTGGCGTTTAGAATGCTTTCGGGGGATTCAGAGTGGTTCAGAGGGGTTTAGATGACTTTAGATTGGTTGAGAGTGGATTAGAGGTGTTCAGAGGAGTTTGGTGGGGGTTAAAGGGATTTAAGAAGAAACTGAAGATGTTTGGAAATTCTCCATCAGTCTGAAGAAGGGTTTCGGCCCGAAACCTTGCCTATTTCATTCACTCCATAGATGCTGTTGGTCCCGCTGAGTTTCTCCAGCACTTGTGTCTGCCGTTAGAGGGATTTAGATGGGTTTAGATGGGTTTAGAGTAGTTCAGAGGTGTGTAGAGCGGTTCAGGGAGGTTCGGAGGAGTTTGGATGTGTTTAGAGGGGTTTAGGGGGGTTAGAAGGGTTTTGATGTGCTAAGAGGTGTTTGGAGGGGTTTCAAGGGATTTAGAGAGGATTCGAAGTGTCCAGAGGGGTTCAGAGGAGTAGCGAGGGTTTGGAGTGGATGTGAATGTGTTTCGATCGGTTTAGAGGGGTTCAAAGCGGTTCAGATGGCTATAGAGGGGGTTAGAGGTACGACGATGGGTCTAGAGGGATTCAGAGGGGTTCGAAGGGGTTTAGAGGTGTTCAGAAGTACTTAGAGTTGTTTAGAACGGTTTAGATGATTTCAGGGGGGTTCAGCGTGGTTTGGAGGGGTATAGAGGGGTTTAGAGGGATTTAGAGGTGGTCAGAGGGTTTCTGATGGGTTCAGGTGGGTTTAGAACGTTCGAGGGGTTTAGATAGGTTTAGCATCAGAAGAATCAGTATCAGAATCGTTTATAGACATTTTGGAAATAAGTTCAAACTAAATTTTAATGGGATGTAATGTTAAAATTGTTGGGATGTAATGTTGGGATGTAATGTTAAAATTGTACAAGGCATTGGTGAACCAATTCTGGAATATGGTGTACAATTTTGGTCGCCAAATTATAGGAAACACATCAACAACATAGAGAGAGTACAGGGGAGATTTACTAGAATGTTGCCCGAGTTTCAGCACCTAGGTTCAGAGAAAGGTTGAACAAGGTAGGTTTTTATTCTTTGGAGCGCAGAAGGTTAAGGGCGGACTTGATAGTCTTTAAAATTATGAGAGGGATAGACACAGTTGACGCGGATAAGCTTTTTTCCATTGAGAGTAGGGAAGATACAAGTAAGAGGACATGATTTGAGAATTATGGAATATAAGTTTAAGGTAACATGAGGGGAAAATTCTTTACTCAGAGAGTGGTAGCTGTGTGGAATGAGCTTCCAGTGGAATTGGTGGAGGCAGGTTCGATTTTATCAATTAAAGGTTACTATAAAGTCTCTATAAGATCCCCCCTCAATCTCCTAAGTTCCAGCGAGTACAAGCCGAGTTTCTCCAATCTTTCTTCATATGGAAGTCCTGCCATCCCAGGAATCTGTCTGGTGAACCTTCTCTGTACTCCCTCTATGGCAATAATGTCTTTCCTCACATTAGGAGACCAAAACTGTACCCAATACTCCAGGTGTGGCCTCACCAAGACCACGTACAACTGCAGTAGAGCCTCCCTTCTCTTGTACTCAAGTCCTTTTGCTATGAATGCCAACATACCATTCGCTTTCTTCACAGCCTGCTGCACCTGCATGGCTACTTTCAATGACTGGTGTACCATTACACCCAGGTCTCGTTGCATCTCCCCTTTCCCTAATCGGCCACTGTTCAGATAATAATCTACCCTCCTGTTTTTGCCGCCAAAGTGGATAACCTCAAATTTATCCACATTATACTGCATCTTCCATACATTTGCCCACTCACCCAACCTATCCAAGTCACCTTGCAGCCTCCTAGCACCCTCCTCACAGCTAACACTGCCCCTCAGCTTCGTGTCATCCGCAAACCTGGAGATGTTGCATTCAATTCCCTCGTCCAAATCATTAATACATATTGGAAATTGCAGGGGTCCCAGCACTGAGCCTTGCGGTACACCACTAGTCACTGCCTGCCATTCTGAAAATTACCCGTTTATTGCTACTCTTTGCTTCCTGTCTGCCAGCCAGTTTTTTATCCACATCAATACTGATCCCCCAATACCGTGTGCTTTAAGTTTACATACTAATCTCTTATGTGGGGCTTTGTCAAAAGCCTTCTGAAAGTCCAGATATAACACATCCACTGGTTATCCCTTATCCACTCTACTAGTTACATCCTCAAAAAATTCTTTAAGATTCGTGGATAACTGTTTGTCAGGTTGGAGGCCGGTGACTAATGGGGTGCCTCAGGGATCTGTGTTGGGTCCACTGTTGTTTGTCATATGCATCAATGGTCTGGATGATGGTGTGGTAAATTGGATTAGTACGTATGCAGATGATACTAAGATAGGTGGTGTTGTGTATAATGAAGTAGATGTTCAAAGTCTACCGAGAGAATTAGGCCATTTGGAAGAGTGGGCTGAAAGATGCCAGATGGAGTTTAACGGTGATAAGTGAGATGTGCTACATCTTGGCAGGACAAATCAAAATAGGACGTACATGGAATCTCATGTAGATAGGGTGGTAAAGAAAGCATTTGGTGTGCTGCCCTTTATAAATCAGAGCATCGAGTATGCAGGTAGAAGTTGGGATGTAATGCTAAAAATGTACAAATCATTGGTGAGGCCAATTCTGGAATATGGTGTACAATTTTGGTCACCAAATTATATGAAATATGTCAACAAAATAGAGAGAGTACAGAGGAGATTTACTAGAATGTTGCCTGGGTTTCAGCACCTAAGTTACAGAGAAAGGTTGAACAAGATAGGTATTTAATTATGGAGCGCAGAAGGTTAAGGGGGACGATAGAGGTCTTTAAAATTATGAGAGGGATAGACAGAGTTGACGTGGATAAGCTTTTTCCATTGCGAGTAGGGAAGATTCAAACACGAGGACATGATTTAAAGGGGTTTAGAGGGAGTTCAGATCTGTTCATATGTGTTTAGATGGGTTTAGAAACATAGAAACATAGAAATTAGGTGCAGGAGTAGGCCATTCTGCCCTTCGAGCCTGCACCGCCATTCAATATGATCATGGCTGATAATCCAACTCAGTATCCCGTACCTGCCTTCTCTCCATACCCTCTGATCCCCTTAGCCACAAGGGCCACATCTAACTCCCTCTTAAATATAGCCAATGAACTGGCCTCAACTACCCTCTGTGGCAGAGAGTTCCAGAGACCCACCACTCTCTGTGTGAAAAAAGTCCTTCTCGTCTCGGTCCTAAAGGATTTTCCCCTCATCCTTATGCTGTGACCGCTTGTCCTGGACCTCCCCAACATCGGGAACAATCTTCCTGCATCTAGCCTGTCCAACCCCTTAAGAATTTTGTAAGTTTCTATAAGATCCCCTCTCAATCTCCTAAATTCTAGAGAGTATAAACCGAGTCTATGCAGTCTTTGTTCATAAGATAGTCCTGACATCCCAGGAATCAGTCTGGTGAATCTTCTCTGTACTCCCTCTATGGCAATAATGTCCTTCCTCAGATTTGGAGGCCAGAACTGTACGCAATACTCCAGGTGTGGTCTCACCAAGACCCTATACAACTGAAGTAGAACCTCCCTGCTCCTATACTCAAATCCTTTTGCTATGAAAGCTAACATACCATTCGCTTTCTTCACTGCCTGCTGCACCTGCATGCCTACTTTCAATGACTGGTGTATCATGACATCCAGGTCGCGCTGCATCTCCCCTTTTCCTAATCGGCCACCATTTAGATAATAGTCTGCTTTCCTATTTTTGCCACTAAAAGTGGATAACCTCACATTTATCCACATTATACTGCATCTGCCAAACATTTGCCCACGCACCCAGCATATCCAAGTCACCTTGCAGTCTTCTAGCATCCTCCTCACATCTAACACTGCCCCCCAGCTTAGTGTCATCCGCAAACTTGGAAATATTGCCTTCAATTCCCTCATCCAGATCATTAATGTATATTGTAAATAGCTGGGGTCCCAGCACTGAGCCTTGCGGTACCCCACTAGTCACTGCCTGCCATTGTGAAAACGACCCGTTTACTCCTACTCTTTGCTTCCTGTTTGCCAGCCAGTTCTCTATCCACATCAATACTGAACCCCCAATGCCGTATGCTTTAAGTTTATATACTAATCCCTTATGTGGGACCTTGTCGAAAGCCTTCTGGAAGTCCAGATACACCACATCCACTGGTTCTCCCCTATCTATGCTACTAGTTACATCCTCAAAAAATTCCACAAGATTCGTCAGACATGATTTACCTTTCGTAAATCCATGCTGACTTTGTCCAATGATTTCAACACTTTCCAAATGTGCTGCTATCCCATCTTTAATAACTGACTCTAGCAGTTTCCCCACTACCGATGTTAGACTAACTGGTCTGTAATTCCCCGTTTTCTCTCTCCCCCCTTTCTTAAAAAGAGGGGTTAGGGTTTAGATGGGTTTAGACATGAGAATGAAGGGACAAATGTTTAGGGGTAACATGAGGGGGAACTTCTTTAATCAGAGAGTGGTAGCTGTGTGGAATAAGCTTCCAGAGGAAGTGGTGGATGCAGGTTCGATTTTATAATTTAAAAATAAATTGGATAGGTATATAACGGGAAAGGAATGGAGTGTTATAGTCTTAGTGCAGGTAGATGGGACTAAGTGAGAGTCAGTGTTGGGCACGGACTAGAAGGGTCGAGATGGTCTGTTTCCGTGTTGTAATTGTTATATGGTTATATGGTCAGACATGATTTACCTTTCATAAATCCACGCTTACTTTGTCCAATTACTTCACCACTTTCCAAATGTGGTGCTATCCCATCTTTAATAACTGACTCTACCATTTTCCCCACTACCGATGTTGTACTAACTGGTCTGTAATTCCTCGTTTTCTTTCTCCCTCCCTTTTTAAAAAGTGGGGTTACATCAGCTACCCTCCAATCCGCAGGAGCTACTCCAGAATCTAAAGAGTTTTCAAACATTTTCACTAATGTTTCACTAGAAACCCCTCTAAACATCCACTATTTCTGGGGCTACTTCCTTAAGCACTCTGGGATGCAGCCTATCTGGCTGTGGGGATTTATCGGCCTTTCATTCATTCAATTTACCCAACACCACTTCCCGACTAACCTGGATTTCACTCAGTTTCTTCCATCGTATTTGACCCCCTGTCCCCTGCTATTTCCGGCAGATTATTTATGTCTTCCTTAGTGAAGACAGAACCAAAGCAGTTATTCAATTTGTCTGCCATTTCCTTGTTCCCCATGATCAATTCACCCGTTTCCGACTGCAAGGGACCAACATTCGTTTTAGCTAATCTATTCATCGTCACATATCTATAAAAAACTTTTGCAATCGGTTTTTATGTTCCCTGCCAGTTCCCTTTCATAATCAATTTTCCCTATCCTAATTAAGCCCTTTGTCCTCATCGGCTGGATTCTGAATTTCTCCCAGTCAATCTGGTAGGCTCCTTTTTCTGGATGCTTCATCTTTTGTTTTAATACTATCCCTAATTTCCCTTGTTACCCACGGATGCACTACCTTCCCTGATTTATTCTTTTGCCAAACTGGGATGAACAATTTTTGTAGTTCATCCCTGCAGTCTTTAAATGCCTTCCATTGCATATCTACCGTCAACCCTTTAAGAATCACTCAGTCTATCTTGGCCAATTCACGTCTCATACCTTCAAAGTTATCTTTCGTTAAGTTCAGAACCCTTGTTTCTGAATTAACAATGTCACTCTCCATCCTAATGAAGAACTCAAACATATTATGGTCACTCTTGCCCAAGGGGCCACGCACAACAAGACTGCTAACTAACCCTTCCTCATTACTCAATGCCCAGTCTAGAATAGCCTGCTCTCTCGTTGGTTCCTCTACATATTGGTTTAGAAAACTATCCCGCATACATTCCAAGAAATTTGTTGCACGCATTTCTAATTTCCTGTTTGATGCCACCCCCAACTCCACTACTACTGTTAGGTGGCCTGTACACAACTCCCACTATCGTTTTCTGCCCCTCAGTGTATCGCTGCTCTACCCATATCGATTCCACATCCTCCAAGCTAATGTCGTTCCTTTCTAAGCGCCTCTAACCACCTCTAAAACATTTTAAACATCTATAAACCCCTCTGAACCCCTCAAAACACATCCAAACCACTCCAAGCCCCTCTGAACCCCTCTGATCCCCTCTGAACCCCTCTGAACCATTCAAAATCCATCTGAACCTCTCTAAACCACTCTAAGCACGTAAACACTTCGAAACACCTTCTGAACAACTAACAAGCCTTCTAAACCCCTCTTATCACCTCTAACCCAACCGAAACTTCTAAATCCCACTAATCACCTCGAAACCCCTCAAAATCACATGGAATCCTTCTAGACCCCTCGAAACCCATCCGAACCTCTCTGAAACCCTCTAAACCCCATCGAAACCCCTCTAAACCACCCAGAGCCCCTCTGAACACCGCTGCACCCCCGTCAACTAATCTAAACCACTCTAAACCCCTCCACGCCCAGCTGATTACCTCTGAAACCCTCTAAACCCCCGAGAATGTAAACAAAAGTGCTGGAGAAAATCAGCGGGTGCAGCAGCATCTATGGAGCGAATGAAATAGGCAACATTTCGGCCCGAAATCCTTCTTCAGACTGATGTAGGGCAGGGAGAAGAAAGGACAAATGAAGAGGGAGAGCCCAAGGGCTGAGGGAGAGCTGATAACGGGAGGAAACAGCGATGGCTACCGGAAATTGGGGCATTCAATGCTAATACCGGTAGGATGCAAACTGTCCAAGCCGAATATGAGGTGCTGTTCCTCCAGTTTCCAGTGGTGTTCACTCTGGCCATGGAGGAGGCCCAGGACAGAGAGGTCGGATTCGGAATGGGAGGGGGAGTTAAAGTGCTGAGCCACCGGGAGTTCAGGTTGGTTAATGCGGCGAAACGATCGCCAAGCCTCCGCTTGGTCTCACCGATGTGGATCAGCTGACATCTAGAGCAGTGGATGCAATATACAGGCACGTGCCGAGAGTAATTACTCAGGGTAGGCACTCAGTCCGCTTAAAAAAAATAAACCGCGCATGCGCAGATGGTTCTATCCATTAAATAAATAAATAAATAAAACGTGCCAATTCCATTTGCCCAAGGCTTCCCAGTCTCCATTATTCTGAATTACTGAATTGGGGGGGTGAAGGGTGATGGCAGATGGAGAGATGGTGGGAAAAACGTACAGGGAATAGTTGAATCAGTTGTCATCTTATTGAATGACAACACTTGTTCAAGGGACCAATTGGGGGAACAGTTCCTTTCACAGCGTGTGGAGAGTCTGTGTCAAGTTGTGGGGAGGGCACGAGTGTTGAGAAGGAGGGTGTCAGGGATATTGCCAGTAACTCACTCACTCACCGCTACCGCTGCTCTCCGGGCGTGAAGCCACGCACTGTAGCTGGGGAGAGAAGCAGCTCGGGGAGCTGCGAGCAGCCACCGGGACCTGACAGCAGAACTGGCCGCCACTTCAGCGCCTTCTGCCGGCCCGCTCACCTTCGGCAGTGCTCTCCGTCGGAACACCTGTCACCTGCCGTTCGCCGACTTCGCTCATGTCAGCGGTTTCCTGCAAATCCTTAAATTCCCACAGCCGAGTAATTCGCTGTCGGAATTTAAGGACATGAGTGAGGCCAGCGAGCGGCAGGAGAGAGGTTTTTAGACGGAGAGCTGCCAGAGGTGAGCGGGGACCGGCAGAAGGAGCTAAAGTGGCGGCTGGTTCCGCTGTCCGGCCCGGCGGCCGCTCAGCCACCCGAGCTACTTCTCCCCCCCCCCCCCCCCCCCCCGCCTCAATGCGGTGGCATTCCACACCTCTGTGCAGGGAGCGTCACAAGCGGCATTATCCCAATCCCCTCCTTCATAACATTTGTGCCCTCCCTGCAACTTTACCCCGGGCCAGACTCCCCAAACGCTCGGAAAGCAGCTCTCACCCCCCCCAACCCCACACCCCGGGAAATACGGTATTTATAAACATCACCAAGAAATGTACTTACCACATCGTTGGTACAAGAGCTCCATTCTTCTCTCTTTGTTACCTAACATACACTTAAAATATTGACAAACCATATTTGAAAACCCCGCCATGAAACTTGCGCTGCGCATGCGCAGTAGACTAATGCGCATGCGCAGTAGACTGATGCGCATGCGCGGTGCTGCAAAGGCAGAATTTCTGCTGCCTTCAGCCCCGCTTGAAATTGTCGGTTTCCGGCAGCGCTGACGGGACGTGGGCTGCACAGACCTGCCCGTGTTACAAACGCTGCGGATGAAAGGCACGGAGAATTATGCCTACCTAAGAGATCGGTCTCTTACATAGGCATAATTCTCCCATGCCTTTACTATTTATATTTAGTAATGACTATGTTATAATTTTAGTCAGGGTAGGCAGTGCCTACCTTGCCTACCCTGACGGCATGTGAGGTTGGAGGAGATGCAGGTGAACCTCTGTCGCACCTGGAACGACTGCTTGGGTCCTTGAATGGACTCGAGGGGGGAGGTAAAGCGACAGGTTTAGCATCTCTTGCGTTTGCAAGGGAAAGTGCCCGGGGAGGGGGTGTTGCGGGAGGGAAGGGAATAATTGACCAGGGAGTTATGGAGGGAGCGGTCTTGCGGAAAGCAGAAAGTGGTGGAGATGGGAAGATGTAGCGAGTGATGGGGTCACGTTGGAGGTGGCAAAACAGACGGAGGACTATCTGTTGTATGTGACGGCTAGGGCGGTGAAAGGTGAGGACTAGGGCGACTCTGCGCTTGTAACGAGTGGGGGAATGGGGAGAGAGAGCAGTGTTATGGGGTATGGAAGAGACCCTGGTGAGAGCCTCAACTATAGTAGGGGAGGGGAACCCTCGTTCCCTGAAGAATGAGGAAATTTCCGATGCCCTGGTGTGAAACAACTCATCCTGGGAGCAGTTGCTGCGTGGACGGAGGAATTGGGAGCAGGGGCTGGAGTTCTTACAGGAAGCAGGGTTGGAAGATGTGCCGTCAGAAGGGAGTCAGTGGATGATTGTGGATGTCGGTCAGAAGTCTATCACCTGCGATGGTGATAGTGAGGTCAGGAAACAATAGGGAAGTGTCGGAAATGGTCCAGGTGTATTTGAGTGCCGGATGGAAGTTAGTGGCGAAGCGGATGAAGTCAGTCAGTTGTGTGTGGGTTCAGGAGGTAGCACCAAAGCACATCGACGATTGCACCCTAACGGCATAAGCATTGAATTGTCCAATTTCCGGTAGCCCTTGCTGTCTCCTTGCCTTCTCAGCTCTCCCTCAGCCCTCGGGCTCCTCCTGTTCCTACTTCCTTTCTTCCTCCCACCCTACATCAGTTTGAAGAAGGGTTTCGGCCGAAACGTTGCCTATTTCCTTCGCTCCACAGATGCTGCTGCACCCACTGAGTTTCTCCAGCACTTTTGTCTACCTTATTTTCCAGCATCAGTAGTTCCTTCTTAAATCCACCAGGACACCTCTGAACACCTCTACACCCCCCTTAACCCCTCTTATCCCCTGTGAACTCATCTGAACCCTTGTAACCTCCTCTAAACCACTCTAAACCACTCTAAACCACTCTAAACCACTCTAAACCACTCTAGACTAATCTAAACCCCTCGAAACCCCTCAAAACGTGTCTAAACCTTTCCAAAGGTATACAAAAATGCTGGAGGAACTCAGCGGGTGCAGCAGCATCTATGTAGCGTTTCAGCCCGAAACGTTGCCTATTTACTACGCTCCATAGATGCTGCTGCACCCGCTGAGTTTCTCCAGCATTTTTGTGTGCCTTCGATTTTCCAGCATCTGCAGATCCTTCTTAAATAATAAACCTTTCCAAAACCTTCTACACACCTATGCACCCCTGTAAACCGCTCTGAACCACTCAAAACCCATCTAAATCCTTCGAAACACCTCCGAACCCGACGAAGCCCCTACAAACACCTCTAAACCCCTCCAAACCTCTCTGAAATCCTCTGAAACATCTAAACGACTCTAAACCCTTCTAAACACATCTGAACCCCTCTGAACACATTTACACCCCTCTAAACCACCCTGACCCCCTCTAAACGCCTCTAAACAAATCTAAACATTCTAACACCCCAGAACCCCTCTAAACCTGTCTAACCCCTCTGAACTCCTCTAAACACGTCTAAACCCGTCTGAACCCCTCTAAACCCACCTCAATCCTTCTGAACACATCTCTATCCCTTAAATACTTCTAAACCCCGCTAAACATCTCCAAACCCTCTAAACCCACCTGAACACCACTGAACCGCTCTAAACCCCTTTAAACCTTTCTGAACCCCTGTGTATCCCTATAAATCTCTCTAAACAACTCCGAAATCCTCTTAACCCCTCTATCACCTTTTTATTCTCTATAAACACCGCTCTGGTCGACTCTAAACCTATATGAACCACTCTGAACGCCTCCAAACACGTCTGAACCTGTCCGAACCCCTCTAAACCCATCTGAATCCCTCTGAACACATCTCTATCCCTTAAACACGTCTAAGCCCCTCTAAATCCATCTAACCCTCTCTAAACAACTCCAAACACCCTCTAAACCCACCTGAACCCCACTGAACACCTCTAAACCTTTCTGAACCACGGTGTACCCCTCTAAATCTCTCTAAACTCCTCTGAAATCCTCTTAACCCATCCAACACCTTCCTATCCCTCACAAACACCGCCCTAAAGCACTCTAAACCTATTTGAACCCCATCTGAACGCCTCTAAAACCCTAAAAAGCCGTCTAAACCCTCTAATCCCCCTTAATCCCTCTGAACCTCTCTGGTCCCTCTGAACCCCTCTAAACACGTCTGAATCACTCTGAAACCCTATAACTTCCTCTGCGCCCGCCCAAATCCCTCTAAACACATCTAAACACATCTAAACACACTGCCGGAAATAGCAGGGGACCGCAGGTCAAAGGAGTACTTGAGTGAAATTCAGGTTAGTCGGGAAGTGGTGTTGGGTAAATTGAATGGATTAAAGGCCGATAAATCCCCAGGGCCAGATAGACTGCATCCCAGAGTACTAAAGGAAGTAGCTCCGGAAATAGTGGATGCATTGGTGATAATCTTTCAAAACTCTTTAGATTCTGGAGTAGTTCCTGAGGATTGGCGGGTAGCAAACGTAACCCCTTTTTTTAAGAAGGGGGGGAGAGAAAAAACGGGGAATTACAGACCAGTTAGTCTAACATCGGTAGTGGGGAAACTGCCAGAGTCAGTTATTAAAGATGGGATAGCAGCACATTTGGAAAGTGGTGAAATCATTGGACAAAGTCAGCATAGATTTACGAAAGGTAAATCATGTCTGACGAATCTTGTGGAATTTTTCGAGTATGTAACTAGTAGCGTGGATGGGGGAGAACCAGTGGATGTGGTGTATCTGGACTTCCAGAAGGCTTTCGACAAGGTCCCACATAAGCGATTAGTATATAAACTTAAAACATATGGCATTGGGGGTTCAGTATTGATGTGGATAGAGAACTGGCTAGCAAACAGGAAGCAAAGAGTAGGGGTAAACGGGTCGTTTTCACAATGGCAGGCAGTGACTAGTGGGGTACCGCAAGGCTCAGTGCTGGGGCCCCAGCTATTTACAATATACATAAATGATCTGGATGAGGGAATTGAAGGTAATATCTCCAAGTTTGCGGATGACACTGAGCTGGGGGGCAGTGTTAGCTGTGAGGAGGATGCTAGGAGAATGCAAGGTGGATAGGCTGGGTGAGTGGGCAAATGTTTGGCAGATGCAGTATAATGTGGATAAATGTGAGGTTATCCACTTTGGTGGCAAAAATAGGAAAACCGACTACTATCTAAATGGTGGCCGATTAGGAAAAGGGGAGATGAAGCACGACCCGGGTGTCATGGTACACCAGTCATTTAAAGTAGGCATGCAGGTACAGCAGGCAGTGAAGAAAGCCAATGGTATGTTAGCTTTCATAGCAAAAGGATTTGAGTATAGGAGCAGGGAGGTTCTATTTCAGTTGTATAGGGTCTTGGTGAGGCCACACCTGGAGTATTGCGTACAGTTCTGGTCTCCAAATCTGAGGAAGGACATTATTGCCATAGAGGGAGTGCAGCGAAGGTTCACCAGACTGATTCCTGGGATGTCAGGACTGTCTTATGAACAAAGACTGCATAGACTCGGTTTATACTCTCTAGAATTTAGGAGATTGAGAGGGGATCTTATAGAAACTTACAAGATTCTTAAGGGGTTGGACAGGCTAGATGCAGGAAGATTGTTCCCGATGTTGGGGAGGTCCAGGACAAGGGGTCACAGCTTAAGGATAAGGGGGAAATCCTTTAGGACCGAAATGAGAAGGATTTTTTTCACACAGAGAGTGGTGGGTCTCTGGAACTCTCTGCCACAGAGGGTAGTTGAGGCCAGTTCATTGGCTATATTTAAGAGGGAGTTAGATGTGGCCCTTGTGGCTAAGGGGATCAGAGGGTATGGAGAGAAGACAGGTACGGGATACTGAGTTGGATGATCAGCCATGATCATATTGAATGGCGGTGCAGGCTCGAAGGGCCGAATGGCCTACTCCTGCACCTAATTTCTATGTTTCTATGTTTCTAAACCTTTATGAACCCCTGAATACTAATCTAAACCTCTCTGAACCCCTGTGAATCCCTCTAAACCCATCTGAGCCCATCTAAACCACTCTAAAACGTTCCAATATCCTCTAAACCCCTCTGAACTACACTGGATCACTCTAAACCCCTCTGAACCCTTCGGAACATATCTAAACCTCTGAACCCATTTAAAATAAGTGGTTGGCGGACGGGAAACAAAGAGTAGGGATTAACGGGTCCCTTTTAAATTGCCAGGCAGTGACTAGTGCGGTGCCGCATGACTCGGTGCTGAGACGCAGATATTTACAATATACATAGATGATTTGGATGATGGGATTCAAAGTAACATTAGTAAAATTGCAGATGACACAAAGCTGGTTGGCAGCGTGAACTGTGAGGTGGATGCTATGAGAATGCAGGGTGACTTGGACAGGTTGGGGGAGTGGGCAGATGCATGGCAGATTACGTTTATTGCGGATAAATGTGAGGTTATCCACTTTGGTAGCAAAAACAGCAAGTCAGATTACTATCCAAATGGCGTCAAGTTGGGAAAAGGGCAAGTACAGCGGGATCAGGTGGTCCTTGTACATCAGTCTATGAAAGTAAGCATGCAGGTACAGCAAGCAGTGAAGAAAGGGAATGGACTGTTGGCCTTTACAACAAGATGAATCGAATATAGAAGCAAAATAGGTCCTTCTGCAGTTGTACAGAGCCCTAGTGAGATCACACCTGGAGTATTGTGTGCAGTTTTGTTCCCCTAATTCGAGGGAGTGCAGCGTAGGTTTACAAGGTTAATTCCCGGTCTGGCGGGACTGTCATAAGCTGAGAGAATGGATCAGCTGGGCTTGTACACTCTGGAGTTTAGAAGGATGAGAGGCGATCTCATTGAAACATGTAAGATTGTTAAGGGCTTGGACGCACTAGAGGCAAGAAGCATGTTCCCGATGTTGTGGGAGTCCAGAACCAGGGGCCACAGTTTAAGCATAAGGAGTAAGTCATTTGGAATGGAGACGAGGAAACACTTTTTCTCACAGAGACTGGTGCGTCTGTGGAATTCTCTGCCTCCACCTCAGAGGGCGGTGGAGGCAGATTCTCAGGATGCTTTCAAGAGAGAGCTAGATAGGGCTCTTAAAAATAGCGGAGTCATGGGATTTGGAGAAAAGGCAGCAACGGGGTGCTGATTGGGGATGATCAGCCATGATCGCATTGAATGTAAGTAAGTGAGTACATTTTATTTATATAGCACGTTTAAATCAACTCGCGTTGAAACCAAAGTGCTTTACAAAAAATAAATAATAAAATAAACAATAAAGTTTCCGTACATCCGTAGAAAAATTAAAAATAAGAAAAATGATATAACACATTATAGAATTCAACGTGAACGTCCCCCCACCACAGAATCAACATTTTCCGCTGTGGGGAAAGGCTTCAAAATGTTACAGCTCGAAGGGTCAAATGGCCTGCTCTTGCTCCTATTGTCTATTGTCTAAACTCCTCGAAACCCCTCTAAACACCTCTAAACCCTCTGTAAACCCCCTGTAAACCCCTCCAAACACATCTGAAACCCTCTGAACACCTCTAAACCCCTCTAAACCCCTCTAAACCCCTCCAAACGCTCCTGAAACCCTCCTAATCCTTCTAAATCCCTCTAATCCCCTCGAAATCACACGAAACACATCTAAACCCATCAAAAGCGCTCTGAACACCACTGAAACCCTCCGAACGCCTCCAAGCCCATATAAACAACCAAGAATAATCATAATATGATTCGTTTTAATCTGCAATTTGAGAAGGAGAACGTTAAATCGGAAGTGGCAGAGATGCAGTTGAACAAAGGGGACTATGAAGGCATGAGAGGGGAGCTGGCCAAAGTAGACTGGAAAGGGCTCCTAACAGGAATGACGGTGGAATGGCAATAGCAAGAATTTCTGGGCATAATCCGGAAGTCGCAGAAACATTTAATTCCAAAAAGGAATAAAGATTCTATGAGGAGTAGGAGGCAACCGTGGCTGACAAGAGAAGTTAGGGATAGAATAAAACTAAAAGAAAAGATGTATAACACAGCAAAGAGTAGCCGGAAGCCGGAGGATTGGGAAACTTTGACAGGACAACAGAAGGAAACAAAACGGGCAATACGGGCTAAAAAGATGAAGTATGAGTGGAAGCTGGCCAGGAATATAAAGAATGACAGTAAATGCTTATTTAGATATGTTAAGGGAAAAAGAGTAGCAAAGTCAAATGTGGGTTCCTTGAAGGCAGACACGGGTGAAATTATTATGGGCAACCTCCCATGTGTACTGTAGGACAGAGGATCTAAGGAGGTAGAGGAATTGAAATAAATTTTCATTAGGCGAGAAATAGTATTGGGTAGGCTAATGTGACTGAAGGATGATATATCCCTGAGGGTCTGCACCCCAGTGTACTCAGGGAGGTGGGTCTGTAAATAGTGGACGCAATGGTGATCATTTTCCAATGATCAATATATTCAGGATCAGTTCCTTTGGATTGGAGGATAGCTAATGTTATCCCACTTTTCAAGAAAGGAGCGAGAGAGAAAACGGGGAATTACAGACGAGTTAGCCTGACTTTGGTGGTGGGAAAGATGCTGGAGTCAATTATTAAAGAGATAATAATGGAGCATTTGGATAGCAGTAAAAGGATTAGTCCAAGTCAACATGGATTTATGAAAGGGAAATCATGCTTGACTAATCTTCTGGATATTTTGAGGATGTGACAAGTAAAATGGATGAAGGGATGTAGTGGATGTAGTGTATCTAGACTTTCAGAAAGCCTTTGATAAGGTCCCGCACGGGAGACTGGTGACTAAAATTAGACCACATTTATAGGGTGTTGACATGGATAGAAAATTGGTTGGCAGACCGGAAGCAAAGAGTAGGAGTGAACGGGTCCTATTTAGAATGGCAGGCAGTGGCGAGTGGAGTGCCACAAGGCTCGGTGTTGGGGCCGCAATTGTTTACCATATACATTAATGATTTCGAAGCGGGAATGAGGAGCAACGCTAGCAAGTTTGCGGATGACACAAAGCTGGGTGGCAGTGTGAACTGTAAAGAGGATGTTAGGAGGTTGCAGGGGGACCTGGACAGGTTGAGTGAGTGGGCAGATGCGTGGGAGTTGCAGTATAATGTATGTAAATGTGAGGTTATCCACTTTGGCGGCAAAAACAAGGGTGCAGATTATTATCTCAATGGGGTTAGGTTAGGAGAGGAGATTTACTAGAATGTTGCCTGGGTTCCAGCAACTAAGTTACAGAGAAAGGTTGAACAAGTTAGGTCTTTATTCTTTGGAGCGCAGAAGGTTAAGGGGGGACTTGATTGAGGTCTTTAAAATGATGAAAGAGATAGACAGAGTTGACGTGGATAAGCTTTTCCCATTGAGGGTAGGGAAGATTCAAACAAGAGGGCAAGACATGAGAATTAATGGACAGAAGTTTAGGGATAACTTGAGGGGGAACTTCTTTACTCAGAGAGTGGTGGCTGTGTGGAATGAGCTTCCAGCAGAAGTGGTGGAGGCAGGATCGATTTTAACATTTAAAAGTAAAGTGGATAGGTATATGGACGGGAAGGGAATGGAGGGGTATGGTCTTAGTGCAGGTAGATGGGACTAGGGGAAAATAAATGGTCGGCACGGACTGGAAGGGCCGAGAGGGCCTGTTTCCGTGCTGTAATTGTTATATGGTTATATGTTATATGGTTAGGTAAGGGAGACCTGGGTGTCCTTGTACACCGGTCACTGAAAGTTGGCGAGCAGGTACAGCAGTCAGTGAAGAAAGCTAATGGAATGTTCGCCTTCATAACAAGAGGATTTCAGTATAGGAGTAAAGAGTTTCTTCTGCAGTTGTATAGGGCTCCGGTGAGACCACATCTGGAGTATTGTGTACAGTTTTGGTCTCCTAATTTGAGGAAGGACATCCTTGTGATTGAGGCAATGCAGCGTAGGTTCATGAGATTGATCCCTGGGATGGCGGGACTGTCATATGAGGAAAGATTGAAATACTAGGCTTCTATTGACTGGAGTTTAGAAGGATGAGGGGTTATATTATAGAAACATATCAAATTATAAAAGGACTGGACAAACTAGATGCAGGAAAAATGTTCCCAATGTTGGGTGAGCCAGAACCAGGGGCCACAGTCTTAGAATAAAGGGGAGGTCATTGAAGACTGAGGTGAGAAAAAACTTTTTTACCCAGAGAGTTGTGAATTTATGGAATTCTCTGGCACAGAGGGCAGTGGAGGCCAAATCACCGGATGGATTTAAGAGAGAGTTGGATAGAGCTCTATGGGGCTAGTGGAGTTAATGGAAAAGGGAGAAGGGACGGGTTATTGATAGCGGACGATCAGCCATGATCATAATGAATGGCCTCCTCCTGCACCCATTTTCTATGTTTCTATGTGAGAACCCCTGTGAACACCTCTAAACCCCTCTAAACCAAATATTATAATCTTTGCTCTAAACAGCACTAAATACTTCTACACCCCTATGAACCCTTCTGATCCATCTAAACCCCTCTAAAGCCCTCTAAACCCCTCCGAACCCCTCTGAACTCTTAAACACTTCTAAACCCCTCTAAATATATCCGATCCCCTCTGAACCACTAAATCCCTCTAAACTACTCGAAACCGCACTAAACCCATCTAAACCACTCTAAACCACTCTAAACGCCTGCAGTCCGTCTTTTCACCTTTTAGTGTCTGAAAACATTTTTATGTTGTATGTCTAGTCTTTTTATGTCGGGGAATGGGGGAGGGGGTGCAGGGGGGAACATATTTTTCTCAAGTCCACAAGGTCGGAGATGCGGTTTATCTCCGAGCTGCATCTTCGCCCTCTCTTCGTGGTCTACCAGTGGGACTGGAGCGGCGTTTCCTGCCGGGACCCTCCTGAACTACAGCTTCGGCGGCGGCGCAGCGCTGAAGCACCGTGTGGTGAGCTCCGGAGTGCCGACTTCTAACATCGCGGAGATGTGGCTACGGGCGTCCAAACCACTTGAAACGCCTATGAACTCCTCTAAACCCCTCTAAACCACTCTGAACCGCTCTAACCCCATCTATACCCATCTGAACCCCTCTTACCTCCGCTAAAACTGCCTAAACCACTATCGCCCGTCTAATCCCCTCCAAGTCTCTCTGAACCCCTGGCCAACCTCTAAACCCCTCTAAACAAATCTTAACCTCTCGAAACCACCCAGAATCCTTCTGAACATCTCTAAACCCCTCTCAACCCGGCTAAGCCACTCTAAACCTATCTAAACCCCATCTGCACCCCTCCAAACTCATCTGAACCCCTTTAAACCACTCGAAAGCCCTCTCAACCCCTCTGAACCTCTCTGAACCACTCTAAACCCCACTAAACCCCGATGAGCACCTATGAATCCCTCAGAACCCCAGTCAACCACTAAAAACCTACTTAAACCCGTCTAAACCACTGCACCACTTTCAACCTATTTGAACCACTCCAACCCTCTCTAAACACTTCAAAATGCATATTAACCCATTCGAACCGCTTGAACCCCCTCTGAACACATCTAAATCTCTCTAACTCTCTAAACCCCTCAACAGCTCTCTGAACCGCTTTAAATCCCTCTAAACCTATCTGAACCACTCTAACCCCCTCAAACCCACAGTAAACCCCGTCTAACCTCCTCCAACCACCTGTAAACCCTGAACCCCGCTAAACCCTTCTAAACCACTCGAACCCGCTCTTAACCGCACAAAATCCCTCTAAACACCTATGATTCCCTATGAACCACTTAAAAGCACTCCAACTCCCTCCACACCCCTCTAAAGCGCTCTATACCACTCTAACTCCATCTGAATGCCTCAAAACTATGTATAAACCCCTCTATACATCGCTAACCCCCCCTAAACCCCTGTAAAGCCCTCTGAACCCCTCTAAACGCATCCAAACCACCCTAAACCCCTCAAAACCACTGAACCTCTCGAAACCCCTCTGTTCCCACCTGAACCCCTCTAACCGCAATCTAAACCCTCCACCCACACTCTAGACCACTGTAAGCCCCCTCCTATCACCTCTAAACCACTCTGAGCCCATCTAAACCCCTCAAAACCCCTCAAAACTCGTCTCAACTCCTCTAACCACTTCTAAACACCGCTACACTCTTCTAAAATACTCTGAACTCCTCTATATCATTCGAAACACCTCTGAGCACCTGTGAACCGTTCTTAACTCCTCTAAAACCCAGTAAACCCATCTGAAACCCCTCTAATCCATTCTAAACACATCTGAAACCCTCTGAATACGTCTAAGCCCCTCTAAACCAATCTAAACACCTCCAAGTTCATTTGAACACATCGGACTACTTCGAAACCACTCTAACCCCCTCTAAGCCATTCTAAACCCCACTAAACCCCGCTGACCGCCCTCCGAACACCTCTAAAATCATCTAAACCCCTCTGACCCCCTCTGAACCCGTCTAAACCCCTCTAAACACCTCTATATAACCATATAACCATATATCAATTACAGCACGGAAACAGGCCCTCTCGGCCCTTCCAATCCGTGCCGACCATTTATTTTCCCCTAGTCCCATCTACCTGCACTCAGACTATGCCCCTCCATTCCCTTCCCGTCCATATACCTATCCACTAACCCCCTCTATACCCACCTCAACCCCTCTAAACGCATCTAAAGCCTTCAAAAGCCGTCGAATCCCCTCTAAACCCATCTGCACCCGTCGGAACCACTCTAATCGCATCCAAACCCCTCAAGATCCTTCTATTCCCATCTAAACCCCTCTAAACCTACCTGAACCCATGTGAACTCCTCTACACCCAACCCCGCTAAATGCCTCTAAATCCCTCTAAACCCCTCCGAACCACTGTGAACACCTATGAACCCCTCTGAACCCATGTAAACCTCTGTAAACCCCACTAAACCCCTCTAAACCCGTGAACCCCTCTAAACACCTCTATTCACCTCTAAACACCCCTAAACACCTTTGAACCCATCGTAACCCCACCCACCACAACCCCCTCTAAACCCCTCCGAACTGCTCTAAACCTATCTGACCCCCTCTAAACCCTACTAAACCCCTCTGGACCTCTCTGATCCCATCTGAACCCTTCTAGACCACCTCTAAACCCCTTCCAACCCCCTCTCCAGCGGTCGGAACCAATCCAAACCCCTCTAAACCCATCTGGACCCATCTGAACACCTCTAAACCCATCTAAACCTCTCTAAACCCCTCTATACATGTCCAAAGCGCCCTAAACCCCTGTAAATCCCTCTGGACCCATCTAAACGCATCTAAACCCATCTAAACCCCTCTAAATCATGCTAATACCCTCTGATCCCCTCTAAACACCTCAAACCACTCTGAACCCTGCTAAATGCCTCTGAACCTATCTAAGCCCCTCTGAACACGTAAACACCTTGAAACTACCCACAATCCTTCTGAACAACTAACAAGACCTCTAAACCCCTCCAAACCCCACTTATCCCCTCTAAACCAACCGAAACACTTCTAAATTCCACTAATCCCCTCAAAACCCCTCGAAATCACACGGAATCCCTCTAGACCGCTCAAACCCCCTGCGAACCCTCTGAATCCCTGGAAACCCCCTAAGAACCCCTCTGAAACCATCTGAACCTGCCTAAACCCACCTAATGCCCTCTGAACACCTCTGATCCCCTCTGAACAGCTCTAAACCACTCTAAACATCTCCAAACTCCTCTCAACCCCTATAAACCCATGAAACCCCTCTAAATACCTCAGAACACGCGTGCACACCTCTAAAGCACTCTAAACGGCTCTAACGCCCTCTAAACCCTTCTAAATCACTCCGAACCTCTCTGAAACGAGGAAACACGTTTTCGAGTGTGGTGAGTGTATAATTCTCTGCCTCAGAGGGCGGTATCGGCAGGTTCTCTGGATGCTTTCAAGAGAGGGCTAGATAGAGCTCTTAAAAATAGCGGAGTCAGGCGATATGGGGAGAAGCAGGAACGGGGTACTGATTGTGGAAGATCAGCCATGATCACATTGAATGGCAGTGCTGGCTCGAAGGGCCGAATGGCCTACTGCTACACCTATTGTTTATTGTCTAAACACCTCTAAATCCCTCCGAACCCCTTTAAACCAATCTGAACTCATCTAAACCCCTCTAAACTAATCTAAACCACTGTATACCCCTCTATACCCCTCCGATCCCCTCTGAACTCCTCTAAACCTCTCTAAACTTTTGAAACCTCTCTGAACATCTCTGAACCTCTCGAAACGGCTCAAAACCCCTCGGAAACTCTCTGAACCACCTAAACATTTCTAAACACCTCTAAATACCTCTGATACCCTCTGAACACCTGTAAACCCCTGTAAACACACCAGAACCCGTCTTAACACCTCTCAACCCCTCTCAACCCCTCTGAACTCACCTGAACCCCTCTAAACCCCGCTAAATGTTATCTGAATGGTGGCCGATTGGGAAAAGGGGAGATGCAACGAAGCCTGCGTGTCATTGTACACCAGTCATTGAAAGTAGGCATGCAGGTGCAGCAGGCTGTGAAGAAAGCGAATGGTATGCTAACATTCAAAGCCAAAGGATTTGAGTATAGGAGGTTCTACTGCAGTTGTACAGGGTCTTGGTCAGAGCTCACCAGGAGTATTGCGTTCAGTTTTGCGCTTGGAATCTGAGGAAAGACATTCTTGCCATAGAGGGAGTATAGAGAAGGTTCATAAGACTGGTTCCAGGAAAGTTAGGACTTTCATATGAAGAAGGATTGGATAGACTCGGCTTGTACTCGCTAGAATTTAGAAGATCGAGGGGGGATCTTATAGAAACTTACAACATTCTTAAGGGGTCGAACAGGCTGGATGCAGGAAGATTACTCCCGACGTTGGGGAAGTCCAGAACAAGGGGTCACGGTCTAAGGATAAAGGGGAAGTATTTTAGACCGTGATGAGAAAAAGATTTTTCACACAGAGAGTGGTGAATCTCTGGAATTATCTGCCACAGAAGGTAGTTGAGGCCAGTTCATTGGCTATATTTAAGTGGGAGTTAGATGTGGCTCTTGTGGCTAAGGGGATCAGAGGGTATGGAGAGAAGGCAGGTACGGGATACCGAGTTGGATGATTAGCCATGATCATATTGAATGGCGGTGCGGGCTTGAAGGGCCGAATGGCCTACTCTTGCTTCTATGTAAGCCCCATCAAAACCCATCTAAACCCCTATGAACCTCTCTAAACCTCTCCGAACTCATCTGAACCCATCTATACACCTCTAAACCCATCAGAACCCCGCTGAAGCCCGATTAACCATTCTAAATCCCTCTAAATACACCTGATCCTCTTTAAAGCCCTCAAGTCTTCTGAACCTCTGTGAACCACTCTAAACCCGTATAAATCCTTCTATGCCTCTATGAACCTCTCCGAACCCCTAACTCCTCTAACCCCTCTAAACCCCGCTGAACCGCCTGTGAACCACTCTAAATCCCTCTAAACACCGTATAAACCCCTCTAAAACCATCTGAACCGCTCTAAACCACTGTACTCATTTCTAATCCCCTCTAAACACCTCTACACCCTTCTGAACCCATCTAAACCCATCTGAACCGCTCTAAACCCCTCTATACCCACCTGAACCCCTCTAAACCCCTATAAAACACTTTGAACCCTTCTAACCCCACTCTAAACCACTATATATCACTCCCAACGCCTCTAAACCCCTCTAAACGCCCCCTGAACCCCTCCGAACCGCACTAAATACATCTGAGCCCCTCTAAAACCCCTCAAAACTCGTCTAACCCCCTTTAAACAACTCTACACACTTCTAAACCACTCTGACCCCATCTGAACCCCTCTAATCCCCAGTAAATCATTCGACACATCTCTGAAACCCTCTGAACCCTTCTAAACACCTCTAAAGACATGTAAATCCCTCTAAACCTCCCTGAAACCCTCTGAAACTTCTAACAACTCAAACCTCCTCTAAACCCTTCCAAACACATCTGAACCCCTCTGAACATCTCGAAACCCCTCTAAACCACTAAACCCCCCAGAGCCCCTCTGAACACCTCTGCATCTCCCTCAACTCATCTAAACCACTCTAAACCCCTCCAGACCCAGCTGACCACCTCTGAAACCGTCTAAACCCCCCAGAATGTGGACAAAAGTGCTGGAGAAAATCAGCGGGTGCAGCAGCATCTAAGGAGCGAAGGAAATAGGCAACATTTCGGGCCGACTCCCTTCTTCAGACATATGTAGGGTGGGGAGAAGAAAGGACAAAGGAAGAGGAGAAGCCAGAGGGCAGAGGGAGAGCTGATAAGGGGAGGAAACAGCGATGGCTACCGGAAATTGGGGCATTCAATGTTTATGCTGCTAGGGTGCAAACTGCCCAAGCGGAATATGAGGTGCTGCTCTTCCAATTTCCGGTGGTGGTCACTCTGGCCATGGAGGAGGCCTAGGTCAGAGGGGTCGGAGGGGGAGTTGAAGTGCTGAGCCACCGGGAGTTCAGGTTGGTTAATGCTGACCAAGCGGAGGTGTTCGGTGAAATATTCGCCTAGCCTACGCTTGGTCTCACCGATGTAGATCAGCTGATATCGATAGCCGCGGATGCAATATATAAGGTTGATGCAGGTGAACCTCTGTCGCACCTGGATCGACTGCTTGGGTCCTTGAATGGAGTCGAGGGGGAGGTAAATCAACAAGTTTAGCATCTCTTGCTGTTACAAGGGAAAGTGCCCGGGGAGGGGGTGGTGCGGGAGGGAAGGCAATAATTGACCAGGTAGTTACAGCGGGAGCGGTCTTTGCAGAAAGTAGACAGGGGGGGGAGATGGGAAGATGTGGCGAGTGGTGGGGTCACGTTGGAGATGGCAAAACTGACAGAGGGCTATTTGTTGTATGTGACGGCTAGTGGGGTGAAAGGTGAAGACTAGGGCGACTCTGCCCTTGTTACGAGTGGGGGAATGGGGAGAGAGAGCAGTGTTGCGGGGTAGGAAGAGACCCTGGTGAGAGCCTCAACTATAGTAGGGGAGGGGGACCCCCGTTCCCTGAAGAATGAGGACATTTCCGATGCCCTGGTGTGAAACACCTCATCCTGGGAGCAGATGTGGCGTGGATGGAGGAATTTGGAGTAGGGGGTGGAGTCCTTACAGGAAGCAGGGTGGGAAGAAGAGTAGTCAAGATAGCCATGGGAGTCAGTGGGTTTATAGTGGATGTCGGTCAGAAGTCTATTACCTGCAATGGTGATATTGATGTCATGAAACGGTAGGGAAGTGTCGGAAATGGTCCAGGTGTATTTGAGTGCCGGATGGAAGGTTGTGGTGAAGCGGATGAAGTCAGTCAGTTGTGTGTGGGTGCAGGAGGTTGCACCAAAGCACATCGACGACTGCACCCTAGCGGCATAAACATTGAATTCTCCAATTTCCGGTAGCCCTTGCTGTCTTCTTCCCTTCTCAGCTCTCCCTCAGCCCTCGGACTCCTCCTCTTCCTTTTTCCTTTCTTCTTCCCACCCTGCATCATTCTGAAGAAGGGTTTTGGCCCGAAACGTTGCCTATTTCCTTCGCCCCACAGATGCTGCTGCACCCGCTGATTGTCTCCAGCACTTTTGTCTACTATCGATTTTCCAGCATCTGCAGTTCCTTCGTAAATCCCCCAGAACCCCCCTGATCCCCTCTGCACTCATCTGAACCCCTGTACACCCCATCTAAACCCATCTAAACCACTGAGAACCCCTCAAAACCCCTCAAAGACCCTCACACCTAGTCCAAACCTTTCCAAGGGTACACAAAAATGCTGGAGAAATTCAGCGGTGCATCAGCATCTATCGAGCGTTTCAGCCCGAAACGTTGCCTATTTCCTTCGCGCCATAGATGCTGCTGCAACCGCTGAGTTTCTCCAGCATTTTTGTGTGCCTTCCATTTTCCAGCATCTGCAGTTCCTTCTTAAATAATAAACCTTTCCAAAACCTTCTAAACACCTCTACACCCCTGGAAACCACTCTGAACCGGAACCACTCTAAACCCATCTAAATCCTTTGAAACCTGCGAACCCCTCTGAACCCGACGAAACCCCTATAAACACCTCTAAACCCCTCTAAACCTCTCTAAAATCCACTGAAACATCTAAACTACTCTAAACTCTTCTAATCCCTTCTAAACACATCTGAACCCCTCTGAACACCGTTACACCGCTCCAAACCACTCTGACCTCTCTCTAAACAAATCTAAAGCACTCTAACACCCCAGAATCCCTCTAAACCCCTATGAACACCTCTAAACACGTCTAAACCTCTGTGAACCCCTCTAAACCTATCTAAATCCCTCTGAACACATCTCCATCCCTTAAACACCTCTAAACCCCTCTAAATCGCTCTAAACAACTCCAAACCCCCTCTAAACCCACCTGGACCGCTCTAAACCCCTCTAAACCTTTCTGAACTCCTGTGTACCCCTCTAAATCTCTCTAAGCTCCTCTGAAATCCTCTTAACCCCTCTAGAACCTTCTTATCCCCTATAAACACCGCTCTGAACCACTAAACCTATCTGAATCACTCTGAACGCCTCTAAAAGCATTCTAATCCCCTCTAAGCCCCTCTAAGCCCCTCTAAATCCCTCTGAACCTCTCTGATCCCCCTGAACCCCTCTAAATCCGTCTGAACCCTTCTGAACCCATTTAACCCCTCTGAACCCATCTGTACCCCTCAAACTCCTCTAAAATCCTTTAAAACCCTCTAAACAACTCTAAACTCATCTGAACCCATCTGAACCACTGTGAACCCCTCCAAACCACTCAAAACCCCTCTAAACTCTTCTGAAACACTCTCAACCGCTCTAATCCCCCTCTAAACACATCTGAAGCTGTCCAAACCCCCTCTAAACACCTATAAACACATCTGAATACCTCTGAAACGCTCTAAACCCCTCTAAACCACTAAACCCCTCTGAACTTCTCTAAACCCTTCTGAACCCCTCTAAAGCCCTCTAAACCCATCTAAAACCCTCTAAACACCTCTGAACCCCATAAACCACTCTAAATCCCTCTAAACACCTATTATCCCCTCTGAACCACTCTGAAGCCCTCTAAGTCCCTCTGCACCCCCCCCCCCCCCAGCCCTCCAAACGCATCTGAACCCCGCTGAACCGCTCTAGACCCCTCGAAACCCATCTAAACACATCTAAACCCTTATGAACCCGTGTGAAGCCCTGTAGACTAATCAAAACCCATCTGAACACCTGTGAACCCCTGTAAATCCCTCTAAATCCCTCTAAACCCATCGGAACCTACCCGAGCCCGTCTAAACCACTCGAAAACGTTCTAATCCCCTCTGAACACCTCTAAACCCCTCTGGTCCTTTCTGAACATATCTAAACACCTCTGAACCCATCTAAAATAAGTGGTTGGAGGACAGGAAACAAAGAGTAAGGATTAACGGGTCCCTTTTAGAATGGCAGGCAGTGACTAGTGCAGTACTGCAAGGCTCAATGCTGGGATTGCAGCTATTTACAACATACATCAATGATTTCGATGATGAGATTCAAAGTAACATTAGTAAATTTGCAGATGACACAAAGCTGGGTGGCAGTGTGATCTGTGAGGAGGATGCTATGAGAATTCAGGGTGACTTGGACAAGTTGGGTGAGTGGGCAATGCATGGCAGATGTAGTTTAATGTGGATAAAAATACTTCTACACCAATCTAAACCACTCTTAATCCCTCTAAACTCCTCAAAACCCTTCGAAACCCCTTTGAACCCCTTTAACCATATAACAATATAACCATATAACAATTACAGCACGGAAACAGGCCATCTCGGCCCTTCAAGTCCGTGCCGAACAACTTTTTTTCCCTTAGTCCCACCTGCCTGCACTCATACCATAACCCTCCATACCCTTCTCATCCATATGCCTATCCAATTTATTTTTAAATGATACCAACGAAGCTGCCGCCACCACTTCCACTGGAAGCTCATTCCACACCGCTACCACTCTCTGAGTAAAGAAGTTCCCCCTCATGTTACCCCTAAACCTCTGTCCCTTAATTCTAAAGTCATGTCCTCTTGTTTGAAACTTCCCTATTCTCAAAGGGAAAAGCTTGTCCACATCAACTCTGTCTATCCCTCTCATCATTTTAAAGACCTCTATCAAGTCCCCCCTTAACCTTCTGCGCTCCAGAGAATAAAGACCTAACTTATTCAACCTATCTCTGTAACTTAGCTGTTGAAACCCAGGCAACATTCTAGTAAATCGCCTCTGTACCCTCTCTATTTTGTTGACATCTTTCCTATAATTGGGCGACCAAAACTGTACACCATACTCCAGATTTGGTCTCACCAATGCCCTGTACAATTTTAACATTACATCCCAGCTTCTATACTCAATGCTCTGATTTATAAAGGCTACCATACCAAAAGCTTTCTTTACCACCCTATCTATATAAGATTCCACCTTCAAGGAACTATGCACGGTTATTCCCAGATCCCTCTGTTCAACTGTATTCTTCAATTCCCTACCGTTTACAATGTACGTCCTATTTTGATTTGTCCTGCCAAGGTGTAGCACCTCACATTTATCAGCATTAAACTCCATCTGCCATCTTTCAGCCCATTATTCCAACGGGCCTAAATCATTCTGTAGACTTTGGAAATCTTCTTCATTATCCACAACACCCGCTATCTTGGTATTATCTGCATACTTACTAATCCAATTTACCACCCCTTCATCCAGATCATTGATGTACTTGACAAACAACAAAGGACCCAACACAGATCCCTGAGGCACCCCACTAGTCACCTGCCTCCAACCCGACAAACAGCCATCCACCATTACCCTCTGGCTTCTCCCATTCAGCCACTGTTGAATCCATCTTGCTATTCCTGCATTTATACCCAAAAGTTGAACTTTCTTAACCAACCTTCCATGAGGAACCTTGTCAAAGGCCTTACTGAAGTCCATATAGACAACATCCACTGCTTTACCCTCGTCAATTTCCCTAGTAACCTCTTCAACAAATTCAAGAAGATTAGTCAAACATGACCTTCCAGGCATAAATCCATGTTGACTGTTCCTAATTAGACCCTCTTTATCCAGATACTTATATATATTATCTCTAAGTATCTTTTCCATTAATTTGCCCACCACTGAAGTCAAACTAACCGGTCTATAATTGCTAGGTTTACTTTTAGAACCCTTTTTAAACAATGGAACAACATGCGCAGTACGCCAATCCTCGGGGACTATTCCCGTTTCTAATGACATTTGAAATATTTCTGTCATAGCCCCGGCTATTTCTACACTAACTTCCCTCAATGTCCTAGGGAATATCCTGTCAGGACCTGGAGACTTATCCATTTTTATATTTTTCAAAAGTGTCAGTACTTCTTTTACTTTGAAACTCATAGTATCCATATCTACTCTACTAGTTTCCCTTATGTCACATAATTCAATATCCTTCTCCTTGGTGAATACCGAAGAAAAGAAATTGTTCAATATCTCCTCCATCTCTCCCAACCCTCTCCCACCCCCTCTCAACCCCTCTCAACCCCCCCTCTAAACCCTTCTAAACCTATCTAAACACTAATGATCCCCTCGGAAAACCCCTAAACTACTTTCAACCCCTCTAAGCCAATAAAAACCCCTATAGAACCCCAGCTGAAACCTTTTGATCCCCTCTAAACCACTCTAAACGCCACTGAACCCCTTTAAACACTTCTAATCCACACTGAACACCTCTAAAACCTTCTGAACCCCTCTGAACACCTCTAACCCAATATAAACCCCTCTAAAGCCCTGTGAACACCTCTGAACAACTCTAAACCCCTCTAAACCCATCTTAACCCCTCTTAACCACTCTAAACCGCTTTAAGTCCATCTAAACCCCTCTGAAACACTCTGAACCGTTCTATACCCCCGCTAAACCCATCTGAACCAATCTACTCCCCCTGAACACCTTAAACCTTCCAAACCCCTCTGAATAACTGACCCCGCGAAACCACTCTAAATGCCTCGAAACTCCTCGAAACTCTACTAGACCCCTCTGAACCCCTCGAATGCCCTCTACATCCCATCTGAACCCTTCCATACCACACTAAATCCCTCTAAAAGCCTATGACCCCTGTGAACCACTTTAAAGGCCTCTAAGCCCTCTAAAGCCCTCTAAACTCATCTGAACCCCTGTGAACCACACTGAACCCTTCTAAACCCTTCTGAACCCCTGTAAACTACTCTAAACCCATCTGAAACCATGTGAATCCCTCTAAATCCCTCTAAACCCCTCTGAACCCCTTTGAACCTCTGTAAACTAAACCCATTTGAACCCCATGTGAACCGATCTAAATCCCTCCAAATCCCTCTTAGTCTCTAAACCCTTCTAAATCCATCAGAACCCCTCTAAACAGTAAACCCCTCTAAATCCCTCCTGAACCACTTCAGAACCCATCTGAACCACTTTAAAGCCCATCTACACCACCCTGAACCCCCGTGAACCCCTCTAAGCCCTTCTGAACACCTATAACTCCCTCGAAAACATTCTAATCACCTCTAAACAACTATAAATCACTCTACACCCTTCTAATAACCTCCAAACCCATCTAAACCCATCTGAACCCCTCTCAACAACTCTGAACCCCTCTAAACCCACTCTAATCCCCCCAGAACACCTCTAAACCCATCTCAATCCCGCTAAGCCACTCTAAACCCCTCTAAACTCAGCTGAACCCCTCCGCTCCCCTAAACCCGTCTAAACCCATCTGAACCTCTCCAAACCCATTTGAACCCCTCTGAACACGTCTAAACCCTCTAAACCACTATAAACCCCATCTAACCCACTCTAAACCCCTCACTACACATAACCATATAACCATATAACAATCACAGCACGGAAACAGGCCCTCTCGGCCCTTCCAGTCCGTGCCGAACATTTATTTTCCCCTAGTCCCATCTACCTGCACTCAGACCATACCCCTCCATTCCCTTCCCGTCCATATACCTATCCACTTTACTTTTAAAACTCCTCTATACCCCTCTGAACCCCACTGAACCCCTCTAAACACATCTAAATGCCTCCGAACCCCGCTGAACCCAGCTGAACGCATCTGAACGCATCTGAACGCATCTGAACCACTAAAGCCTTCTAAATCCCTCTAAACACCTCTAAAGCCCTCTAAAGCATTGTGAACCCTATGAACCACTCTAAACTGCTCAAACCCATTCTAAACCCCGATGAACACATATGAACCCCTCTGAACCACTGTAAACCCCCTATGAACACCCCCGAACGCCTGTGAACCCCTCTGAATTCCTCAAGTCCCCTCTAGACATTCTCTAAACCACCCAAAACACCTGTGAACACCTTTAACCCCCTCTAAAAGCTTCTAATCCCCTCTAAAGACATCTACACGCATCTGAACCCCTTTGAACAATTCTAAACCCATCTACACCCCTCTAAACCCTCCAACCCTCTCTAAACCCCTCTAAACTTCTAAATAACTATAAATCACTATAATGCACTCTGAAGCCATCTAAACCCCTCTAAACCCATCAAAACACCTCCAAACGCATCTGAACCCCGCTGAACCGCTCTAACCCCGCGCTAACCCATGCTAAAACCCTCTAAACCCCCCTGAACCACTGAACCCCTCTAAACACCTCTAAAGCCCTCTAATCCCCCTTTAAAACCTTTGACCCCGCTAAATCCCTCTAAACCACTCTAACCCCTCTAAACTCATGTAAACCCCTCTAAACCACTCTAAACCCCCTCTACTTTCCTCTAAACGCACCTAAAGCCTCCAAACCCCTCAGAAAACCTGTAAACCACGCTGAATCCATCTAAACAACTATGATTCCCTCTAAAGTGCTCTAAGTCCCTCTACACCCTCAAAAGGCCACTAAAGGCCTCTGAACCCCTGTGAACTCCTCTACACCTCTCTAAACCCCTCGAAACCCCTGGAAACTCATCTGAACCACTCTAAACCCCTCAAGAACGTTATAATCACACTCCTCTAAACAACTCTAACCCCCTCTAAACCCATATGAACCCATATAAACCGATCTAAGGCCCTCCAAACACACTCGGAACCTCTGTAAACCCCCTCTAAACACATCTAACCCCCTCTAGAACCCTCTGAATCCCCTTGAACTACTCTAAAGCCTTCTAAACCACTCTAAACCCCCTCTAAACCCATCTAAACCCATCTACACGCCTCCAAACCCATCAAAAACATTCTAATCGCCTCTAAACCCTCTGAACCCATGAGAGCCCTTCTAAACCACTCTAAACGCCTCTGAATCCATCTAAATCCCTCTGAACCCATATATACCCCTCAAACCCCTTTAAACCCCTCGAATCAACTCTAACTCCTTCTGAACCCATCTGATCCCCTCTGAACCCATGTAAACCAATCCCAGCCCCTCTAAACCACTTGTAAACAATCTGAACCTCTCTAAACCCCCTGTAAACCCATCTAACCCCCTCTGAAACCCTCTGAATCACCCGGAACTACCGTAGACCCATCTAAACCACTCTAAACCCCCTCTATACCCATCTGAACTCCTCCAAACCCTTCTAAACCCATCTGAACCACTCTAAAGTCCTCTAAATTCCTCGAACCCAATCTAAAACCCTCTGGACCCTTCTAAGCTACTCTACATCTGTCTAAACCCATCTGATCCCATCTTAGCTACTCTGGAGCCCATCTAAATCCCTCTAAACCCCTTCAAATCGCTCTAAACACCTCTGAACCCCTTGTGGACCACTCTAACACCCTCTAAACCCCTATGAACCCATCTGAACCCATCTGCATCCCTATCTGATTCATTGGTATGCTTCCTTTCTCACGAACATAGGACAGATTGTAAAGGTGAATAAAACCATTTCATCTGCCATCACAACAATGGCGGGGCCCGCAGGGTTATGCGAGTTCAGCAATGCTTTTTAACTTTTATACTGATGAGTGTCGTACAGATACTCCGAATCAATATATTCTTAAGTACTCAGATAATACAGTTCTATTATATCTGTTAAGTAACTCAGACAACCATAGACTGCACCTACTCGGCGTGAACAAAGTGGTCGAGTGGACTGATAATAATGCTCGTGAAATTAGCACAATGAAAACGGAAGAGATTGTATTTGGTTCACCATCTGACTCTCATAAAGTTTCTCTTGTTATCCATTAAGACAAATCAAGCAGGTATTTTCATTTAAATACTTGGGGTAACGATAGAACATCAGTTATCATGGAATTACCACATTGATGTGATTTGCAATAAGACAAAACAAGAAATCAGGTTTCTCCACCGACTTAGATATTTCGGAGCAAGTAGACAAATCCTTTTATTATTGTTTTACCACTGTGATAATGAGTGTTTTACAGAATTGTAACACTACATGGTACAAGCGTTTGTCTGCCACTACAAAATCAAAACTGCTCCAACAATTAAAAATCTGCTCAAAGATTGTTGGTCAACCACTTCAGAAATTGTACGAATCATTCTACCATAAAAACATGCTAAGGATCACGAACGACATTTCTTCTGACGCCAACCACGTTGGCGTCTGAAGAGTGAGTACAATTTGGTACAATCAAACCGGAGATATAGGGTTCCAAAATTTAATAAGGTTAGACTGAATCATCCTTTTGTGCACCAGTCAATCCTCGAAATAAATACGGCGCTTAATTCCAGATCAAATGCACGCTGATGGGCTTTATATGTTGTCTTATGTTACTGTAATGTTATGTTGAATATATGTATTTTGAGTCCAGTTTTGATGTCTTGCTTGTCTTCTCGCGTCTCTTTTGTCTTTTCTGTGATGCTGTAAATGGAGCTGCTGTGATGCAAAACAAATTTCAGACTTGCTCTGACAATAAAGTAATATCGTATCGTATCGTATCCTATAACCCCCTGTAAACATCCTCTAAATCCCTCTAAACCAAACTGAACCCCTATAAACCCAATCTAAAACGTTATAATCCCCTGTAACGCCCTCTAAACCGAATCTAAAACTTTCTAACCCCCTCTAAACCCATCTGAACCCCCTGTGTACCCCTGTGAATCCCTCTAATCCCCTCTAAACACCTCTAACCCCATCTGAACCACACTGATTCTCTCTAAACCCCTCTGGACCTATAGAAACCCCTCTAAACGAATCTAAACTACTCTAAACTACTCTAAGGCCTTGAACCATATTTAACCCCCCCCCCATCTAAGTCACTCTAAGACCCTCCAAACACATCTAAACCCTCTAACTCCCTCTGAACCCCTCCGAACCGCTCTAAAACACTCTGGACGCCTCTGACCCCCTCTAAACCCATCGAAACCCCTCAAATCTCATCTAAACCCCTCTAGATCCTTCGAAATACCTCTGAACCCATCGGGACCCTTCCAAACACGTCCAAACACTTCTAAACCCCTCTAAACCTCTCTGAAACCCTCAGAACCTGTAAACGATTCTAAACACTTCTAAACACATCTGAACCCCTCTGGACATCTCTAAACACCTCTAAACACCTCTAAACCCCTCCAAGCCCCTCCAAGCCCCTCCAAGCCCCTCCAAGCCCCTCCAAGCCCCTCTTATCCCCATCTAAACCACTCCAAACAAATCTAAACCCATTCGAAACCCTTCAGAACACCTAAGAGCGCTTCTAAACGCCCCCGCACCCCCTCAAAGCCTCTGAACCCCTCTGAACCCCTAAACGCCTCTGAACCCCTCTGAACCCGTCTGAACCCCTCAAAATCACTCCAAACCGCTCTAAACACATCTAAACACATCCGAACCCCTCTAAACACATCCAAACCCCTGCAAACCTCTCTAAACACTGTTGGACCCCTCTAACACCCTCTCAAACCTCTAAACCCCTCTGAACCTCTCTAAGCTCCTCTAAACCCAACTAAATCCCTCCAAACCGCTCTAAACCTCACTAAACCCATCTAAACGCCTCTAAACCGCCCTGAACCCCATCTACCCACTCTAAACCATTCTGACCCCCTCGAAATCTCTCTAAACCCCCCTAAGCCCATCTAAACCCCTCTGAAACACTCTGAACCGCTATCGTTACCCCAAGTATTTAAATGAAAATACCTGCTTGATTTGTCATAATGGATAACAAGAGAAACTTTATGAGAGTCAGATGGTGAGCCAAATACAATCTCTTCCGATTTCTTTGTGTTAATCACAAGAGCATTATTATCAGCCCACTCGACCACTTTGTTCACGCCGAGTTGTTGCAGCCTATGGTTGTCTGAGTTACTTAACAGATATAATAGAACTGTATTATCTGAGTCCTTTAGAATATATTGATTCGGTGTATCTGTACGGCAGTCATCAGTATAAAAGGAAAAAAGCATAGCTGAACACGCACAACCCTGGGGGTCCCGCCATTGGTTCTGATGGCAGTTGAAAGGGTTTTATTCACCTTTACAGTTAGTGAGAAAGGAAGTGTACCAATGAATCATATAGGGATTTAGAGGCATTTAGAATGGTTCCCAGGGGGTTCGTATGGGTTTAGAGGGATTCAGAGGGGTCTAGACTGGTTCACCACGGTTCAGAGGAGTTTAGTGGGGTTTAATGGGATTTAGAGGGATTTAGAGGGATTTAGAATGGTTTAGATGGGATCGGAGTGGATTAGTGGGATTTAGAGGGCTTTAGAAGGGTTTGGATGGGTTTAGAAGTGTTTAGATGAGTTTAGAGGGGGTTAGATGGGTTTAGAGTGGTTTGAAGGGGTTGAGCGCGGTTCAGATTGCTTCAGAGGGGGTTAGAGGGATTTGGACTTGTTTAGACGTGATTTGAGGTGTTGGGGGGGATTGAGTCGTATAGATGGGTTCAGAGGGGTTTTCTGGGATTTAGAGGGGTTTGGGGAGGGGTTAGAGGAGTTTCCAGGGGGGGTTTAAAGTGGTTTATAGTGAAATAGAGGAGTTTAGATAGATTTAGTGGGGTTTAGAGGGATTTAGAGGGCTTTAGAATGGTTTAGATGGGATCGGTGTGGATTAGAGGGGTTTTCAGGGGTTTAGAGGGGTTGGGGGGGGGGTTTAGAGGAGTTTCCAGGGAGGGTTTAAAGTGGTTCATAGTGGAATAGAGCAGTTTAGAGGGCTTTAGTGGGGTTTAGAGGGATTTAGGGGGGCTTTAGAATGGTTTAAATGGAGTGGATTAGAGGGGGTTTGAGGGGATTTGGGGGGGTTCAGATGGGTTTAGAGGGGGTTTAGAGCGGTTCAGAGAGTTCAGAGGGGTTTAGAGGGGCTTAGATGGGTTTAGAGGGGTTCGGAGGGGTTCGGAGGGGTTCGGAGGGGTTTGGAGGGGTTTGGACTTGTATAGAGGTGATTAGAGGTGTTGATATGATTGAGGCGTATAGATGGGTTCAGAGGGGTTTTCAGGGGTTTAGAGGGATTTGGAGCGGCTTAGAGGAGTTTACAGGGGGGGGGGGGGTTAGAGTGGTTCATAGTGGAATAGATGAGTTGGGATGTGTTCAGAGAGGTTTCGAGGGGTTTAGAAGTGTTCAAATGGGTTCACATGTGTTTAGAGTGGTTTGGAGTGGTTAAGAGGGGTTTAGAGTGATTTATAGTGGTTTCGATGGGTTCAAAGGGGTTTAGAGCGATTCAGAAGGGTCCACAGGTGTTCAGGGGGGTTAGGTGGGGTTTATAGGTTTTTACAGGGGTTCCGAGGAGTTCCTAGGTGTTCACATGGGTGTTCAGATGGGTTTAGAGGATGTTTAGAGGTGTTTCGAGGGATTCTGAGGGTTCCACACGGGTTCAGGTGGGTTTAGATGAGTTCAAAGGGGTTCAGAGGGGTTAGATGGGTTTAGCGTGATTCAGATGGGTTCAGGGGGGGTTAGATATGTTTAGAGGGTTTTAGAATATTTTAGAGGGGTTTGGAGGTGTTTGGAGGTGTTCAGAGGGGTTTAGGAGGTTCAGATGGGATTAGCGGGTTTCAGGTGGGTTAGAGGGGTGTAGAGGAGTTCAGAGTAGTTTTGGGTGGTTTAGTGAGGATTGCGTTTGGAGGCGTTCAGATGGGATTGGACGGCTTTTGATGGGTTTAGAGGCGTTTAGAGGGGTTCAGATCAGTTTAGAGGAGTTTAGAGGGGATTAGAATGTTTTGGAGGGGTTCGAGATATTTAGCAGTGTTTAGATGGTTTCAGGGGGGTTCAGATTGGGTTAGATGGGGTTTAGAGGGGGTTAGAGGCGTTTAGAAGGGTTTAGAGGAGTTTAGAGTAGTTTAGAGGTGTTTAGAGGTGTTTAGAGGGGTTCATATGGGTTCAGAGGGGGTTAGAGGTATTTAGAGGGGATTAGAAGGCTTCTGAGGGGTTTAGATGCGTTTAGAGGGGTTTGGAGGGGTTCAGGTGGGTTTAGTGGGGGTTGGAGCTGTTTAGAGGGGTTTAGAGGTGTAGAGGGGATTGAGGCGTATAGATGGGTTCAGAGCGGTTGGCTGGGGTTTAGTGGGGTTTGGAGGGGTTTAGAGGAGTTTACAAGGGGTTTAGAGTGGTTCATCGTGGAATAGAGGAGTTTAGAGATGTTTAGAGGGGTTAGTGGGGTTTAGAGGGGTTTAGAGGGGTGTTTGGAGGGAGTCAGAGGGGTTTAGAGTGGTTTATAGTGGTTTCGATGGGTTCAGTGGGGTTTAGAGCAATTCAGAGGGGTCCACAGGGGTTAGGTGGGGTTGATAGGTTTTTACAGGGGTTCGGAGGAGTTCATAGGTGTTCACAGCGGTTTAGGGAGATTCTGCGCGGTTTAGAGTGGTTCACAGGTGTTCAGATGGGTTTAGAGTGCTTTAGAGGTGTTTGGAGGGCGTTGGAGTGGTTCAGAATGGTTTAGATGGGCTCTGTGGGATTCAGTGGTGTTTAGATGTGTTTATAGGGGTTTAGAGGTGATCAGAGGGGTTTAGAGGTGTTTAGAGAGTGTCTAGATTTGATTCTAGTGATTCAGAGGTGTTCACATTGGTTCAGGGGGGTTTATAGGGGGTTTACAGGGGTTCACAGGGGTTCAAAGGGGTTCAGAGCGGTTCATAGGTGTTTAGAGTGGTTCAGAGAGTGTTACAGGTATTTAGAGGGCTTCAGAGTGGGGTCAGAATGGTTTAAAGGGGTTCAGAGGGGATTAGAAGGCTTTTGAGGGTTTAGAGACGTTTAGAGGGGTTCAGATGGGTTTAGAGGGGGTTACAGCAGTTTGGAGAGGCTCAGATGGGTTTAGAGGTGTTTAGAGGGTTTCAGAAGGGATTAGATGTGTTCAGAGAGGTTCAGAGTGGTTTAGCATGCTTTAGGTGTATTTAGAGTGGTTCAGAAGGGTTTGGAGGGGTTTAGAGATGTTTCGAGGGATTCAGATGTGTTCACAGGCGGTTCAGGAGGGTTTTGAGGGGGGCTACAGCGGTTTACAGAGGTTCAGATGGGTTCATATGTGTTCATAGGGGTTTAGAGGGTTTTACAGCGGTTTAGATTGGTTCACAGGGATTCAGGGGGTTTCGAGGGCTTTCGCGAGGTTTACAGGGTTTTATATGGCTTCAGAGTGGTTCAGAAGGGCTCAGATGTGTTTAGAGGTATTTAGAGGGGTTTAGCGGAGTTCAGAGGGGTTTAGAATGGTTTAGAGGGGGTTAGAGGTGTTTCGATGGGTTCAGATTAGTTCATAAGGAATATTGAGGGGTTTAGAGTTGGTTAGATGGGGTTTAGAGGGGGTTAGAGGCGTTTAGAAGGGTTTAGAGGTGTTTTGAATGGTTTGAAGAGTTCCGGTGGCGCAATGTTATCTTAACAGACGCTGCACATAGCTCCACTCCCTAAAATTCGCGATCTTTCACGTTAAAACCGGGTCTACAGGTCGGGAACGATTTAATAAACTTACCGCAGCCTCTGGACGTCATCAGTAAGCGCTGTGAATTTAACGGAGGCTTAAAGCACTTTAAATGAAAATTTCTTCCCCTGGTAAGAGCACTCAGAGAACAGTTACAAAACACTCCTGGGGAAGCCACACGAAGCCTGCAGAACTTAGTGTTGAAGTGGCTTCTGAAGAAAAGGTGCTTTTCGATATGGCTACAAGATCTAAAACAGATTTGGCCAAGGACAAAGAATTTGAAGAATTAAAGCTTCTGGTAATTGAACTGAAAGATGTAAAGGTGGATGGAAAAAAGATGGGACAGATGATGGGAGTGATGATGGAAAAGATAGAAAAGCTGACACTAAATATGACTGCTTGTAATCAGAATGTTATTGAGTCTATGAAGGATTCGATTGGCACTATTAATAACGAATTGACTATGTGAGAGATGAACTATCGGAGAGAATTGATAAGGGTGAAGAAGACACCACGAAGAGGTTCGGCGCTGTGCTGGACACTGTATCAATCTGTATGTTAACAATGTACGAGATGGATGATGAGATGGCAAGACAGTTAATATGTGGATTTCAACTATGTTCGAAACACTACATTTGGAAGATATGAGACCCCGACTAACAGGAAAATCAGACTGTTTCTATAAGACGTGGTCTGCATTTATAAATCTACTACAAGGATAAGGTGCAAGAATACCTCAAAAAAGTACCGGTGTCAAGTCTTGGTAAAGGGGAAAGAAAAACTGCCGAGTTGGTAGAGTCCTTTTGTGACATGTTTATAATAAAGTAACTGGCTTTTTTTCTTTCTTTCCCTTTTTTTTCCTCTCCAGGGTCTATCTCTTAATCTCTGATCTCTAACTCTTCAAAGGTTTCCTTTCCCTCAGTCACGCTTTTTCACTTTCACATCTCTTTTTCACTCTTCTACTTTCTTTGCTGTTATTTCTCTCTCTTTTGGCTCTTTTCTAAAGCCTTAAAAAAATTGAGGGGTACAATGACTGTAATACAATATAAGGGATGTACACTGATGTAACTTACGGTACCTCTAATAAATAAAGATATATATATTTTTTTAAAGAAACATTTAGACGGGTTCATGGATCAGACAGGTTTAGATTTGGGCAAAATGCAGGCAGGTGGGACCAGTGCAGAGGTGGCATGTTGGCCGGTGTGGGCAGGTTAAGCCGAAGAGGCAGTTTCTCCGCTGCAAGACTCGAAGACTCTAGTTCTAAGGCACTTTCCCTTTCACAGAAATAGTTACAGCTAATGAAATACGTCTGAAATATTACCTTTGTGTAGGAATGCCCAAAAATAAACAGGTAATGTCTCCCAGAATAAGGCAGGACATTAGGGAGAATGTCCACAATCATACTCATTTTTAAATTCCAACAAAAATCCTACATAAACTAGACTTCTCATTAGCTTTTGAAAGCTGAACTTTCTCGCAAAATATAACATGAGTTTACAGCCAACATCTCCGCTGGTAGCTGCTCATGACACTAATTAACCTTTGATTAAACCCTTCAAACCTGATTCCAATTAAACAATTATTAAAAATTTCCAATAAAAGTTAAAATGGCCACACCCATCTGATGTAACTTTTTTCTTTAATAGTGAAACTTTTATTTTGTAATCAAAAAAATCTTGCAATTTTTAAGTGTTACCTTATTCTTTCAATAGTCCAGGTGAACCTTTCTGTGTTTTCAGTACAAACGTGCCGAAAGACAAGTGACCTTTATTAAGTGTCCACTCGATTCAGTTGCAGTTTTCTTGCCTTTGATGAGGAAGAGTTGGTTGCTGCTCCCAGTATTGTCATGCAGTACTGAGATTGCTGCATTATGGCGATCACAATGATATCCCGATTGCCTGTTCAGGGAGATGCGAAAGATTTTGTTTTGCCCCCTTATCAAACAAAGCAGTAATTCTACTCATAAACTAGAGTAATATTCACTGAATCAATCACTGAAGCAGTTTAGCTGCCCAATAGTCTTCTATGTTCAGAGGGTGATGGGATCATGGAACGAGCTGCCAGAGGAGGTAATTGAGGCAGGTACAATAACAACATTTAAATGGCACTTGGACAGGGCCATGGATAGGAAAGGTTTGGAGGGTTATGACCAAATAGGAGAAGTTTAGATGGGATTCTTGGTCAGAGTTGGGCCAAGGAGCATGTTCATTAATAACTGAGCTTCACAGTTAGACCTTGGAAATTGATCACTTCTTGTATCTCTGGAGTAACCTCTCAGAAAATCACACATCTCTGATTAAATTTACCATCGTCTTCAATGTACTAGCACAGCCTTTGGTCAATTGTGAAGGTTCTTTGTGATCGAGCCCTTAGACCTGGAAAAAGCTACCACACCGCAGTGATCCCTTGCATATTTTTCAAACTGGGATATAGATCATCAGATGTTTAAAATGTTTCAGACAAATTAACCTATACAATACCTTTTATTATTAACACCCGCCTCTTACTTCCTCATCTTCACTGGCCTCTTGATTCTTCAGCATGCCAAGGATTTTGGTGCCTTCTGTGAATATAGCTAGCTACACAAGCAGGATACATTCACAAGGATTTGTATGCCAATAATGGGATTTCAAACTGAAACGTCACCTGTGCATTTTCTACAATGATGCTGCCTGACCTGCTGAGTTACTCCAGCACTTTGTCTTTTTGTGTATTAACCAGCATCTGCAGTTCTTTGTTTCTACAATCAATGGCATGACTGCCTTAACAGCATTGATGTACGGAGTGAATTTGTGGTCCAAGTCCATAACTTGCAAGTGGCATTACAATGGGTTAGTGTAGTCAATTAAGGCACATGGTACACTTATTTTCATAGGTCAGGGCATTGAGTATCTTGTTTGTGCATATGGCGTGCAAAGTTGTTGGACAACTTATTATGTTTGATCGTCTGTTTGTGCACCTCAGGTTAATTGCATTAGTCGAAACAGGGTGGACCTGGTGAAGGTTGCAATCTCCTACCCCGGGTATTGGATATAAGAGTCCGAAAGTCATGATGCAGCTTTATAGCAGCTTTGGTTATGCTGCATTTAGAGCCAAACTCAAAACGCTGGAGTAACTCAGCGGGTCAGGCAACATCTCTAGGGAAAAGCAATACACGACATTTTGGGGTGAGACCATTCTTCAGACTCATTTCTCATTTCGTGCTGCCTGCAGTTCTGGTTGTCTCATTACAAGGAGGAGTTGGAGGCTTTGGAAAGGGTGCAGAGGTGGTTTACCAGAATAATGTCTCGATTGGAGGGTATTTGCTACAGGGAAAGGTTGGATAGACTTAAGATTGTTTTCTCTGGACAGTCAGGGGATGCGGGGTGAATGGTTAGAAGTAAATACAATTATATGAGAGACATAGATGAGGTAGACAGTCTGAACCTACTTCCCAGGGTGAAAATATTAAATAAAATAATTCTTAGCTTTAAGGTCATAAGTGATAGGAGTAGAATTAGGCCATTCAGCCCAACATGTCTACACCGTCATTCTATCATGGCTGATCTATCTCTCGCATCCTTAAGGTGATAGGGGGTAAAGTTTAAAGGAGATGTGTGGGAGCTCCTGGCGCTTGCTGGGGGTGCAGGCCGGTACAATTGTGCAAGTAAGAGACTTGTAGATGAGCATTTGGTTATACAGTTATTGGAGGGATATGAATTATATGCAGGTTAATAAGGGTATGTCTTGGCATCATGTTCGGCACAGAGGTTGGGCTGAAGAGCCAGGTCCTGTGCTGTAGTGTTCTTTGCAATCAATGCCTTGCCAGCAAAACCATATATTTGGTAACTCAGCGGGACAATAATTAACACTGAAATAAAGTCCAACGCCCACAGCTTGCTTGAAACTTGTCTGTACCAAGATTACACCCATTGTGGAGAGTCACGTTCCAACTGAATACCAGTTAGTTAGTTTAGTTTATTGTCAAGTGTAAAGCTTTTGTTGCGTGCAAACCCGTCAGCGGAAAGACATTTCATGATTACAATCGAGCCATCCACAGTGTACAGATGCATGTTAAAGGGAATAATGTGAATAATCTTTAGTGCAAGATAAAGTCCGATTATAGATTGTCCGAGAGTCTCCAATGAGGTAGAAAGTAGCTCAGGACTGCTCTCTAATTGTTGGTAGGATGGTTCAGTTGCCTGATAACAGCTGGAAAGAAACTGTCACTCAATCTGGAGGTGTGTGTTTACAAACTTCAATACCTCTTGCCTGATGGAAGAGGGGAGGAGTGACTGGTGTGCGACATCCTTAATGCTGGTGGCCATAGAAGTGCAGTGGGTCAAGATGCAGCTAAATACCCTTGGTAGCCACTATGGTGGACACATTATGGCAGTGACATTATGGCACAAGTAAACATGTAACACAATTTCAGCCCATCTTTTGGTCGCGATTTTCACTCAAATATAAATACAGGTGATAAAATAGTCAAGACAAATGTGATTTATTTTAACTTTTAATACAAACTTTGTCAAACAAAATAATTTCCAAAGGTGCAGTTCTAAATTGTCCCCTAATGGTAACATAACGAAGGTGAGAGTAATTGATAAATTATAATCTAATGTGCTCAGTACTTTCTTCAAATCTGCAGCACCACTTTAAATGTACAAATGCATTTCCAAGCAGAAATATAATCTCTCAATATAATCTCTCTCTGACATCCTAACTCCCAAGGATCAGAGTTAAATAACATTGGTTAACACCTCAAAAATAAACATAATTTTGCATTTAGAGCTTCTATATAACTGTTTTATGTAACACATAGGGCTCATGTTGTCGTCCTCCCCGTGGTGAACACTGTCAACTGACCTCAGTCGCCGCAGCTCGGCGCCAACCAGGAGTGTGTGCCGTTTTATATAACACATGGGGCTCATGTTGTTGGCCTCCCCGTGGTGAGCCGTCAACTGACCTCAGTCAGGCAAACGACAACAAATAGAGACGGCAGCACAAATAACAACGAACGACAAGAGCTTGCAGCCCTAATGCAACCTCAGCCGCCACAGCTCGGCGCCAACCAGGAGCGTGTGCCCTTTTTAGGGCGGGCACCTACAGATGTTGAACCGGATGGCATCACCCTGCTGCAGCTGGATGCGGAAAACCTCACCAAGGCCAAGGCCACCATCATTGAACATCTGCTACAGACCCACAAAGTCATTGCAATCCTGCCCCAAGAGGCTCACAAAAGTGATAGCTCCCATCTGAAGATCCCTGGTTATACCCTGGCCGCCGACACCGAGAGCGACACCCACGGGATCGCCACTTTTGTAAGGAACACAGCAAAATGGAAAGTGATTGTAGTGTCCCCTCCTGACTCCGACGTGGAATGGGCAGCAACGCAACTCAAAGGTGTCACGGTCATCAATGTATACAAGCCACCTTCTACCAAGCTCCACAAAGACTCCATCCCCACCTTTGGTTCATCCTGCATCTACGCAGGAGTCTTTAACTGCCACAGCACCACCTGGGGCTACCGTTCAACTAACTCAGATGGAGCTGCACTAGAAGACTGGGCCTCAGCTACTGCCGTTCAACTACTGTACGACCTAAAACAACTGGACAGCTTCCACTCTGGCAGCTGGAACACCACTACCAACCCTGACTTGCCTTTTGCAGACCTGAATGGACCATCCTCACACCGTATCATCCTGGATCACTTCCGGTAATTACAACATCGCCCATCTCTGATTAGCCCGGACATCCCCATCGAGCCGGTCCCAACCAAACCTTTGAAGAGTTGGAATTTCCGCAAGGCCAGGTGGGACCAGTTCACAAGTCGGTGGACTGGTGGACTTCTGGATCGACAGCCTTCCCACCCCCACCTCCACCATTCTGTACAAAGCTTACTCAGCCTTCTGCAAACTCCTCATCAGGGCAGCGAAGAGTTTCATTCCTCGCGGCTATCATTGCCGGTCCATCGGCACATGGGACGAAGAGTGTGACGCATGCTACAACGCATTCCTGGACGCTGAACCTGGCGAAGAGGCTGCCTCCAAGGCTACGGAACTGACAACCTGCCTCGACAAGAAGCGCAGAGAGCAGTGGGAAGAGACAGTCCAAGGAATCGACTTCACACACACCAGTAGGGTGGCTTGGAAGACTTTGAATCGCCTCACCGATCGAAGTGCGGAAAAGCCCAGGCTCCTGATAACATCCACCTAGAATTCCTGAAACACTGCCGTCCTAAACGCCAGGTCTGGCTCCTACTTCTGTTGCCTCATTGGTCAGTCCATTCCGAAGATCTGGCGGAAAGCCACTGTCATCGCGCTACCAAAACCAAACAAGCGTGTGAATGACCCAAGGAACTATCGGTCTAGCTCACTCCTCTGTGTCCTGTACAAGCTTTTGTACGGGACGCTGCACTACCCACCAAACAGTCAAGCTGACCAATGACATCGAAGACTATCTAGAAAAGGTTGGCAAGGCGGTCGTCACACTGGTGGACCTCACCGCCGCCTATGATACAGTGTAGCACCAGGGCCTGATGTGACGCTCCTCCACACCATTCCTGACTGCCATTTAGTGCGGTTCCTTGCTAACATCCTGGCCAACCGCAGTTTTGTACTCAAGACCAGCGACGGACAATCTAGCCGACTGCAACGCCTAAGAAACGGAGTCCCCCAAGGCTCAGTGCTGGCTCCCATGCTCTTCAATCTCTTCATCAGCGATTTGCCACGCACGACCTCGCGCCAGTATGGATACGGAGATGACCTGGCCCTACTGTATTCGGACATGTGTTGGTGAAACGTGGAGGATGTGCTTTCAGTAGATATGGAACTTTTCGCGGGCTGCATTCAGACCTGGAGATTAAAACTGAGCGTGGCAAAAACCACCACAACGGCCTTTCACCTGAACAACAAGGAAGCTCAAGGCCAGCTAACCGTCACCCTCAATGGGTCACCCCTACCCTATAACCCATTTCCTACATACATCGGTGTGAAACTAGATCGGCAGCTGACCTACAAGCAACACCTTGCTCTCCGTGCGAACGTCTCGGTGCGGAACAACCTCCTGCATTGCTTGGCTGGATCTTCATGGGGCGCCAGGACATCTACTCTCCGAACCAGTGCTCTTGAACTCGTGTACAGAGCCGCTGAATACACCGCCCCTAGCATGTATACTAGCAAGCTAGACGCCATCCTCAACGACACCATGCGGATCATCACCGGCTGCCTACGTCCTACTCAGACGGATCTTCCGCCGGTGCTCGCAGGTATCGCACCCGCCAAGCTTCGCAGAGACTACTTCACCCACAGGCTGGTGTGCAAGGCCCCATCGGATGCCAAACATCCTTTGCACCACCTCGCCCAGGACTCACAGCAACTGGGACCTCAATGCCTGTCATCTCGTCGCCCCTTCTCCCGTCACGCAGCAACCCTCTGTGGCTTCGGTTTCAACACACTAGGTGCATGGAGAACCAGCTGGGAACAGGCTTCATGACTCATGAAAACACAAATCACAACTTTGAGCCCAGTTTACAATGTCACTTAACAACCATAAACGATTTGGACAATGCATTTCATACATTAAGTTAATACAATTGTGATTAGTAGGTGTCACTCCCATCTGTAATGCGTCTACAAAGGTCTCGCCAGGCACAAGAAAACAAGCAAATGTGGTGTCGCAAAGTACGCCAAGACCAAGTAGCAGGAAGTCATCATCTTCGAGCAGTAAAGACGCGCTTGAAGAAATGCACTCAACTCTTCGCCTGCAAAACAGAAACAGAGGTCAATAGTTAACTAACATCAACCTAATACAGGTGTCAGTGGTTATGGGGAGAAGGCAGGAGAATGGGGTTACGAAGGAGAGATAGATCAGCCATGATTGAATCGCGGAGTTGACTTGATGGGCCAAACGGCCTAATTCTTCTCCTATCACTTATGAACCTCAACTCATTTATTCTTTCAGGATTAAACTAATTGGTAAAATACCAAGGTAAGATGTGAAGATTTGTATTTATTTATCATATTACAAAGATCTGCATTATAATGTACATATGGGTGGTAGCGCCTTCAATACTATGGTCCAAATGAATGCACTATTCTATCAGCAAACAAGCAATGTAGATTCCTTGGTGAACTATTGGACAGGAGGTCTAGATTCTAAACAATCCTCTGTTGCAGTCAATCAGAAAGTGACAGTGCTTCCATGGTTAGTCTTGGATTCCTTGGTGATGGTTGAAGTATCCATTCTTACACTATACAGCATGATGAAGGTGGGGAAAGATGAACCTTCATCAGCTGTTTTCTCTTGCTCTCTATATTCCAAGAAAGGTGTCCTCTACATTTCAGATCTTCTTTTGGTTAAGATGAGATAACTAAATTTATTACATTTATTTTGAGATTTGGCTTACACCCAGGCTTGTATTCACTGCGCTCTTTCATCACGGAAACAGAGAGATTAGAGATATGCATTTGAAAACCGATTTGCGTGAGACATGAGCCTGGAGACTAATTGAAACACCTCATGCCTCCCAGGAGAGGAGGAGTTGCTAGGTGAGGGGAGGGGCACCACGTGCAGACCTCGAGGCTGGACAAAGAAACCAGGCCATGTTTTCTGTATCATCTGCCTGAATCACCCACTCCAAACCAATGTACTATGTATCCTATTTATTAGTTAGTAAAGGGCCTGTCCTACCAGCATCCGGCTCCATGCGGTGAGCGTGACCAAACTGGAAGTGGGGGTGATCCCTGTACAGGGCCGGTCCCACCAGCATTCGCCTGCATGTGGCGAGTGCAACGAAACCGGCAGCGGGGGCCGCGCGGAGGTCGGGTGATTGATGCGACACGGCGCAAAGTGGCGCGAAGTTGGATCGAAGTCCGCAAGGTAAGTTCTCAAGGACAGAGAGGGACACACAGAGAGGGGCAATGGAGGAACATATAGAGAGGTTCACGGAGGCATGACGTCGAGGCGTTGCGTAATGCGTCGAGGCAACTGCGGGCCGACAAGCCGTTACCGCATGGATTTTTTTAACACGGTCAGGTTTTCAGAGCCCCGCGCGATGTTGGGACCAGCTCCGCACAACTCCGCACGGCTCCGGCAATCAAAGTGGGATCGGCCCCACGAGGCCGGACGGCTCAAGCGACCACGTTAGGTCGCGCTTACCGCATGGAGTCACATGCTGGTAGGACAGGCCCTTTAGTACATGGAAGCAGGTTTTCCAGAGTTGCCCAGTTTCCGGGGGTGGGGGTGGGGGTCAAGATACAGTGTAAAATGTCAGGAAATTACATTAAAACTAGAAAACGAAGAATTGATTGGCAATACACACCTTCTGTTCCACCACCGCCTGTTCACTGGGGTCCATCTTCAAAGCCTCCTCACATTCCTCGTCTGATGCCAATTGAATGGTGTGCTCCCTGGGCGCTGGTCTGACAGAAAGAGGTTCACGCCTGGAAAGAAAACAGCAGCGTAAACAGTAACACAGTAACCCCACCTTCTCAATGAAATGTCACACATACCAAGGGCTGGGAAGACACACGGCTTTCAAGGAATCTTCTCCAAGGACTTTGAAGCAGTTGGATTTCTCCACAAGCGGTTTGATGGAGCTTAAGAAATAATACCATTTCTTGAATTGGAGGAAGCAAGGTATAGAAACTCGCAAAAATGCCAGGGGAAGAGGAGGAGAAATTATTTTTTACTCAGCAAATTATGACTTAGGTTGTATTCCCTTAAAAAGTGGTAAAAAAGACTCAATAATAATATATATTTCTTATACAATTCAAAGGCGCATGTCAAAGAGGAAAGGGAGGAGCTTTAAGTGGCTAAATCGTCCAGTGCTACTACAAGCAGAATTCTCTAATTCCATCCACATTGTGGACACATGGTTCTTCAGATTCTATCAAGTAACAGTGGGGGCAGCATTGCTGCCTTACAGCGCCAGAGAACCAGGTTCAATCCTGACTGTAGGTGCTGTTTGTGTGGAGTTAGCATCTTCTCCCTGTGACTGCGTAGGTTTCCTCCAGGTATCCTGGTTTCCTCCCACATCCCAAAGACGTGAGTGTTTGTAGGCTATTTGGCCAGGTTAAAATTGTAATCTCTCCCTAGTGTGTAGGATTGCGCTAGTGTACGGGATGATTGCTGGTCGGCGCAGACTCAGTAGGATGAGGGGCCTGTTTCCACGCTGTATCTCTACAGTCTAAAGCCGTAAGTAACTAACATGTGTATTTTAACAACCTTGGAAGAATAAGATGTCATTAGTGCATCCAAAGAAGAATGACATCTTATTTTTCTTAGATTGCTAAAAGTGATGGGCGAAATGGATGTGCCATTTTATTACCATAGAAACATAGACAGAGAGACATAGAAATTAGGTGCAGGAGTAGGCCATTCAGCCCTTCGAGCCAGCACCGCCATTCAATATGATCATGGTTGATCATCCAACTCAGTATCCTGTTCCTGTCTTCTCTCCGTACCCCCTGATCCCTTTAGCCACAAGGGCCATATCTAATCCCCTCTTAAATATAGCCAATGAACTGGCCTCAACTACGTTCTGTGGCAGAGAATTCTCACATTTATGCACATTATACTGCATCTGTCATGCATTTGTCCACTCACCCAACCTATCCAAGTCACCTTGCAGCCTCCTAGCATCCTCCTCACAGCTAACACTGCCCCCCAGCTTCGTGTCATCCGCAAACTTGGAGATGTTGCATTCAATTCCCTCATCCAAATCATTAATATATATTGTAAATAGCTGGGGTCCCAGCACTGAGCCTTGCGGTACCCCACTAGTCACTGCCGACCATTCTGGAAAGGACCCGTTTACTCCGACTCTTTGCTTCCTGCCTGCCAGCCAGTTCTCTATCCATATCAATACTGAACCCCCAATGCCATGTGCTTTACCATGTTAGCAAACAAGCACCTACATTCTACTCTGTGACTCAATTCAACTACAAACAATGCTTCCTCTACAGAACCACTCCTTAGTTCATCATCTCAAGTTAGCCAGTTTGTGAAACAGAGACAACTATCTTTTCTTTGGATTTGGATCCAGCAGTTGTTTGTCTAATATACGCTTCAAAATTTGCACTGTGCGTTCTGCTGCTCCATTTGAAGCGGAATGGTATGGAGTAACTCTAGTGTGTTTTACACCATTCCATTTCATGAATTGTGCAAACTCTTATGAACAGAATCGAGGTCCGTTAACAGACACAATTTCCTCTGGAAATCCATAGGACGCAAACAATACTCGCCAAATGTCTACCGTTTTGCTGGAAGTCATTTTGTTCATTGGAAACGCCTCAACGCACTTGGAGTGACTATCAATCACAATGAACAATTGTTGTCCATCTAACTCAGCACCAGGCCACCAGAGATAGCTTCTAGCTGGACTCTTTGTTTGACACATTCCCAAATGCTGATCATGAAGATCTCACAGCAATTTTACTCCGTATCTTTCTGGGATTACAACTCTCGCTCCCCACATGACACACCCTTGGTCTACTGAGCGTTCATTCCTACGTACAAAAAATGGTCTGAATCCGGCAATTTGTTTGGCCATCCATTTGTAACATATTCCTGCACTCTTGACAAAAGTCTGTCAGTACAAGTAGCATTCCGAATGTCCCCTGAAGTAACAGGTAACTCATCTACATGAGAGAAATAAAACACGTTCTCTCTGTTTGGGGTAACCTCCGATTCCAAAGGTAATCTAGATATGGCGACAGCATTGCTGATACTGGTATGCCGACAATATCAATGCCCATCTTTGCATTCTGTCTGCCGCCAGAGTTGGTATGTGTGCTTTTGGATTTATGATCAATGTCAATGGCTGGTGATGTGTCTCCATTACAAACCTTCCACCTTACAAGTATTTGTGAAACCTTCCTAACTCCAAAAATTAATCCAAGATCCTCTCGCTCTATTTGCGCATAATTTCTCTCACTGCGACTGAGTGTTCCAGATGCAAATGCTATCGGCCTCTCCTCTCCATTCTCTAGCACGAGAGGTCACAGCACAAACACCATGTGGTGAAGCACCACATGCTAACTTCATTGGATTATTTACATCGTAATGAACAAGTATTGTACTCTCTGCCAACTGAGCTTTACATAATTTGAAACTTGGTCACATTCATGTGTCCACTTCCATGGTACTGTTCTCAAGAGCTTGGTCAAGGGATGTAAACAGGTGGACAGACTTGGCACGAACTTCCCACAATAATGCACTTATCCCAAAAAGCATTGTATCTCAGATATGTTTCTGGGAGTGGGCGTGTTCTTGACCGCATCAACTTTACCCTTGGTGGGGTGTAGACCATCCTTGTCTATCTTATGACCCAAGTACTCTACCGAGTTCTGAAAGAACTCACACTTTTGTGCCTTCACTCTTACACTGTGTGTCTCAAGGTGTTTGAGTATCACTTCCAACCTTTCATAGCAACATAGAAACATAGAAAATAGGTGCAGGAGGAGGCCATTCGGCCCTTTGAGCCAGCACCGCCATTCATTGTGATCATGGCTGATCGTCCCCTATCAATAACCGGTGCCTGCCTTCTCCCTATATCCCTTGACTCCACTAGCCCCTAGAGCTCTATCTAACTCTCTTAAATCCGTCCAGTGATTTGGCCTCCACTGCCCTCTGTGGCAGGGAATTCCATAAATTCACAACTCTCTGGGTGAAAAGGTTTTTTCTCACCTCAGTCTTAAATGACCTCCCCTTTACTCTAAGACTGTGGCCCCTGCTTCTGGACTCTCCCAACATTGGGAACCTATTTTCATATGTGTCATGTGTCACACTTTCATCATGTGTCTGCCTGCCAGGGGCTGAGATGAGGATGTCATCCAAGTAACACACCACACCTTCAATTCCCTCCAGAATTTGTGTCATAAACCCTTGAAAAATCCCTGGGTCTGATGATCTGCCAAATGGGAGTCTATTGAACTGAAACAATCCCAAATGCGTTTTTGTAGTCAGCTTGGATTTTGATTCTCTCTAAACTAAACTAATCTAAAACAAACTAAAGCCGTCCAGCCATTCGAAACTGAACGTCCTCCTCCTTTAACCAGACGGATTCTCCTTCGTCGAGGAGTTGAATCATTTGTGGCTCTACGACACCTCCCTATGAAAATTGACTGCCGTGTTTGCTACCATCATCAACACATCAAACTTAGTTAGCTGACCAAAGCACCAAGGGATATTCCCATTTGATCATATGGCACAATAGAAATGCAACTGATATCCCAGTCCAAGTAGAACCAAACCTTAGTTCAGCCAATTCATTCTTGCAGGAGGACGGATCTTGCTCTGTGGGCTCCTGCTGTTTTGATTCCTGAGGGTTTCCAGTTCTTCCTTTTCCTGCAAAATGAAAATAGTGCTCAATCTTTATACACACATGAATGCAAAACAAGATTACAACATATCTTTGCTGTGTCCATCTTGGAATCTTGTAAATTAAAATATAAAACCACAAATATTTAGTCATCATATGCATCCTGAGGAACAAGACCCATCAATGAGCAATGTCATGGTTTCATCTTTAGCATCTTGAGATTAAGTATCCTGCTCAATTAATTAATTGATGCAAGGGCTTGTTTCCGTGCATGTCATTAGTAAATGAAAGTGCTCTTTTAAAAAGTCACTTCTAAGATTTGTGCTTAAAAAACATTAATTTCTACCTTAAGATCATTTTTGCCTTACTTGAAGTTTCCGAATATCCTCAAGACATCTGCCTCTCTCCATCTGTATTGCCAACAACGTTTTCTCAAAAGATTCTGCCCGAGAAGCAACTTCCTTGTTCTCATTAATAACATCCAAAAGTCTTTGCTTCATCACTGACAATCTCACCAACTATACTTCAGATTTCTCCTGCGTTATTCCATCAACACTTTCAGACAATTTAACTCCCGCCTTTACTTCAGCCAGATTTTCAAATTCAGTTCATATATTTTCAATTCTTTTAAGTCAGCTCTTCTAATATTAGTTTTCTTTTATGAGTTCATCGTATGCCAGAGTTTTAGTTTTAAGTTGTTGGTGAAGCTCTTGAATTAATTGCCTCTCATTTGTTTCGATTTTATCCTCTTCTTTTTTGAAACCAATAGCCTTGAGTGTAAGCTGTTCCAAAATTCGCAGATTTTCTTCTTGGAAGGACTTTAGGCTTTCATTACTATGTTTAAGGGGTCCTTGTGCAACTTTCCATTGCTCTTTGAAGATGCATTTCTCATTCTCAAGATTCTTAATTTGCTGTTGTTGCTTTTGCTTCAACTGATTATCCTTCAAAGACAGGACCTGGTTTAGCTCCTCTGTGTGCTGAACCAACTGTGCTTTTAGCAGCGCGTTGTCAGAATTAAGGTCATCCATCTGGTTGAGAACATTTACGATCTCTTGCTTCAGTTCATTGTTTTGAGCTGCACTCTTCTGAATGATGCTGTCTTTCTGGCAATGCATGTCGAGATGCCATTGTTCCAGCTGCGCGTATTCTGATAAGATGTGGTCTCGGTCATCTTGTAAGGATGGCATCAATTTTGTGAAGGCACCCGTCTGGCTAACAGCTTTGTCTTTTTCTTCCTTACTGTAACAAGGTGGAACTCTAGTTCTTTCATGGCTCTGGCTCCTTTCTGGTTATCTTGTTGGAGAATCCTCAAATTCTTTCCGTAGTCATCCATTTGCTTTCTATGTTGCTGCTGGATTTCCACTAGATAGTCAGAAATGGCACTGTCTTTTGATGAGACAAGCTTTGAGAACTCTGCATCCTTACTGCTCAACATTAGCTTCGGCTGCTGGGAAATGGCTCTCAATTTCCAAGGTTGCTGCAACCACTCTGTCTTTGTTCTGTTCCACCAAATCCAGTTTATCCTGATATCTCAATATTTCTTTCTGATGAATTGTTTTCTGTTGATCTAAAATCTCAAGTTGTTCCTTCTCCTTCTGAGTAATTTGAGCTTTTGTCTTCTCTTTGTTCTTCCGAAGATCTTCTGTGAACCCTAAGCACTGCATTCGAGCACCTTCAGTTTCAGTTCTAGTGTCTTTATAAGATGCAAGTTCTTCTTGAACAAGTTTGACTTGCCTTTCAGACTCGGAAGCTTTGGCAGTCATAGACTCTAGTCTCTTGCTCATTTCATCACAGGTAGATTCCGATGTTTTGACACATCCCTCTGTCCAAAATGAGCTCCTGGTTTGATGCAGTCCTTCTGCAAAATAATAGTAAGATTAAACGAGAACTTACCAGTTCGAAGGTTGATCTTTATTTTATGAGGAGTTGCGATGAGGGATTTCGTGAAGACCCCGCCAACACGCATGCGCGGCATCCTTCAAAGCAGCGGTGTGGAATCACAGACTCGACGAAAAGTAAGGATATTAAGATTAAACTGCGAACTAACCAGCTGAACATAATGATCGAGGGTTGGGAGCGGAGGGCACGAAATCCCTCATCGCAACTCCTCATAAAATAAAGATCAACCTTCGAACTGGTAAGTTCTCGTTTAATCTTACTATTTTACTTCGGAGTCACGTGAGTGACTTCGTGAAGACTTCAAAGCTCTGTGATTACACGCCCTGGACAACGCCCATGCTACCACACTGCCGCAATCCTGATGGAGGAAGTTTGTTAAAGCAATCCAGACTGGACAATCTGAAAATAATTAACATTTATTAAACACAAATCATAAACAAAACCCCCTGACTGGGGACAAATTATATTAGGGAGCAGCCCTGAGTACTGCATCCGCATATGTTGCAGGTCCGGCCAATGGCTTATGGTAGAACCGTTGAAAGGTTGACTCACTGGCCCATCCTGCCGTAGCGAGGACGTGATCCATGGGCACCTCCATGGCCCTCACTGTTGATGTGGATGCAGCCCTGGTGGAATGAGATTTAAACAAGTTAGTGTCAATACCCGCTGCATCCAACACTTCCCTGAGCCACCTGGAGATCGTCTGCACTGTCACCCGGCGATATGGTTTTTTGTGGCTTATAAGCAGTCCTTGTTCCGAATTCCTGATCGACCGGGTCAACTCAATGTAGCAACGGAGGTGGGCGACTGTGCAGAGTGTGGCATCAGAGGGGTACGCCTGGAATTCCAACTGCAGCCCCAAAGATCCGGGTCGATGCTGCTTCAGCAGTTCTGCAACGTAAAACGTTATTTTCCCAGGGGTAGAGAGCATATTGTCAATGCGCAACTTTTGAAGCGCCTGTACCCGCTGAGCAGACGTGAGCGCCATCAACATGACCACCTTCAGGGTGAGCCGGTGAAGAGGTAACCCCGCCATGGGGGACCATGATCTTAACAGGGACAGGACCACTCCTGCATCCCAGACAACGTTATATCTGGGCCGTGGAGGGTTTGTGTTAAATACACCCCTCATAAACTTCGACACCAGATTGTTGGTCCCCACTCCTACCGGAAGGTACGAGGACAGCGCACTCCTGGCGCTATTGATGGTACTACAGCTGAGGCCTTCATCATAGTGGAGGCCCGCCAGGAATTCCAGGACGTCAGGTATTGTGGCAGAATCATAGGCAACACTCTTCCTTAAACAGAATAGTTCCCATTTACTGATCTGGGTCAGGTACTGCCGCCTTGTAGATGCTCTGCACGATGCAGCGATTAAATCCATGGCCCTCGGTGAGATCCCGGTGTTCATCAAAGGCCTTTTCAGAACCTGCAGACCAACAGGTTTAAATAGGCGTGGCACGGATGCGGCTCGCCAGTGACAGGATTAGTAACCAATTGTGGGTTGTTCCCAATTCGCACCCACGGGTGCTTCAGCATCTGGGAGACCACTGGGTACCATGGTTGTGTCGGCCAGTCGGGTATTACCAGAATGCCTGATGCAGAGTCTAATTTAATCTTCTGTAATACCTGGCTGATGAGGCAGAATGGGGGAAATGCGTAGCAATACCATTTCCCCCAGTGGAGCGAAAAAGCATCCAAAGCCACTGCCCCAGGATCTGGTTCCCACGATACATATGTTGGTATCTGATGGTTCAGTCTAGACGCAAATAGGTCAATATCTGGCATACTGAATTTTGTCACAATTTCAGCAAACACAAGGGGATTCAGCATCCACTCAATGTTATCATTAAAAACTCGTGACCTGGTGTCCGCCACCGTATTGAGTATCCCCGGAAGGTACGTTGCTGATATCCAAATACCCCTTTTGATGCACCAGAGCCAAATTGTATTTGCCAAATCATTACAAGATACTGACCTGATACCACCCATATGATTTATATAGGCTACCACCGTGGTATTATCGATTTGAAGGCGGACATGTGCATGACGCAAATTACTGCAATATGCCCGCAGTCCATGAAAGACCCCCAGCATTTCCAAATAATTAATGCCTTGCACTTGGAGAAGCGTGAACTCATGAGCGTCCCATCTGCCACCACAGCTGGTTACAGTGTCAGTTGCCCCCCAGCCTTGGGCACTCGCATCAGTTTGCAACAGAACCGTAGGATTGGGGAGAATGATGGGTTTGGAACTTACTCCAATATTATGAACCCACCATTCCAACTCAGTTTGCTCCCCTATGCCTAAGCGCATAGGTCTGTCAAAATGTCCGGTATTCAATTTTAACGCCAGAATTTTACTTTTTTGTAAGTTTTGGTAATGCAACGGACCATAATTTACGGCCGGGAACGTGGCAACCAGCTTGCCAATTACCTGAGCAACCTGCCGAATGGTTGGCCTGTTGTTGTCAAGCAAACTGATGCATGCTTGTTGAACGTCCACCACTTTGTCAACTGGGACGGTGATTTTCATCTGGTTAGTGTCTATAGTGAACCCCAAATAGTCCATGACCTGCGAAGGGTTGAACTTGGATTTGTCTGGATGGATTACAAACCCCATTCTTTGAAACAAAGATATAGCGGCCGAGACTGCCAACTGGGCGTGCTCTAGGGTTTTCCCTGCTATGAAAATGTCATCTAAATATGCCATTATAATATGGTTTTGTTTCCTGAGATGTGCCAATAAAGGTTTAACAATTTTAGTAAATAGTCTCGGCGCTGTTGTAATCCCATTAGGCAAAGCCATATATTGCCATAATTGACCTTCCCAGACAAACTTCAAGAACCTTCGATGTTGTTTAGCAATAGGGACTGTATAGTACGCATCCTTCAGGTCAATGCAAGCCATAAAGTACCCATGACTAACCAACTGCTTGGCCGTCTCAAACGTCTCCATCTTAAAATGGGTATATTGTACGAAAGCATTCAACTGGGTTAAGTCGATGATAATCCGACAGCCTCCATCCTTCTTGACCCTAGTAAAGATGTTGGAAACAAACTCCAATGGCTCGTGCGTCGTTTTTTGTATCACCCCTTCCTTTTCTAATCGTAGTATCTCAACATGAGCCCGCTCCTTCTCTGACTGAGAGAGTGCAAATCTGCGACTAGGCTCATGTTGCGAAGGGGGATCTCTGCCATTAATAAACTCTATCTCATAACCCTGAATGCTTTGTAAAATAAAAGGATCCGTAGTTAGGGTATCCCAAGCAGACCGGAAACCCCGTAGCCGTCCCCCCACCAGTGAGGTTACTAATGCTACGTTGTGGCCGGAACCAAGCCCCCTTACCTCCAAGGTTAGCGCCGGGGTCTGGACTGTGGTGTCTTTGCTCCCCGTGTGGTGCGGCCCTGTTGCCGCATCTTCCAAGCTGGCTTGGGCTGGCCTTGGAATAAAAAAGGCCTCTACTGTTGGGCCCCCGATGAGGAATATGTTTGTGAATATGTTCTGGGGCCTTGGTCCACCAGTGTGTGGGGCCTGAACGAGGAACGTGGCTGCTGCCTGGTGTAAACGGGAGTTTTGGATGAATGAGACTGTCTCATCATCCCCACAGTCTTGGCTTCCTCGTCCAGTTCCTTCACGCGTTTAGGCAGGTCTTCCCCAAACACCTGCCTTGGTGGTGGTGGTGCGGTGGAGGTGCTGCATAATCCCGCAAATTTGGGATTCAAATTTGGCCGGATGGAGCTCTTCCTAAAACAGTTTATCTCAAACTGGGTGGTGCTCAGAAGCGCTAGCGCATCCTGCTGCTCCTCGGACACATTCGTGGCATCCAGCGACCGAGCAAAAGCCGTGATACCTGCTGTCAGCAGCTTTAAGATTTTCTGGAGCTTGCCCTCCTTGACCCTTGTGTTGGCCGACATGTTCCCCCATATTGCTGCATTCACTTTCGGTACGTTGAGGGAGTTGCAGTTTGCTGGTGCCTTATACTTCCCCACTGTTTCCGAGAGCACGGTATCCTGGAGCTGGTGCGTAGTCAGGAAATCGATTGACGCCGCTATTTTGGGATGTAGTGGTCCCCCTGCTGACGCAGGTGACCCAAATTTCGACACCGCCTCCAACATTTCCTGAGGGTTCTGGAACTCTTCTCCCTCCTCAGGCTCACCCATACTTCCTTGCTGGCTCTCAAGCGACGGGGAGATGGAAGGTGGCGGCTGCATGTAGCTCCCAGACCTCTGGGATTCCCGTTCCTGACGCTCCAGGTCCCGTTGATAGAGCACCTCCACCATATGCTCCAACCGGCCCATACGACCGTCACCGCTGTACGCGGGCCACTGGTCGTCTTCCCCAGCCTCTCCAGAGGAACCGGGGCTTCCAGCAGTTGTCAACACCCCCACGGAATGTACTGCCGGGAAATCGCCAGCTCCCACTCCAGCGGGGCTGTGCGACTCCCACACGGACACACCGCTGGTCCGCCGTCGTTTGGACAGCAGCGGCCCCTCTGTCTGATGGGAGGGAAGAGGGCTAGAGTCAGTACTTGCACCAGAAACTGGACTCTCTGATGTCCGTGCGGGCTTACCACCACAGTGTTCCACACATAAACGGGACTGTGGCGGCGCATGGTCTGCTCTACCCGCCTCAGCAGGGGCGCCGGACCGTACTTTGCTGCCACCGGCCCGCACTACGGCAGCCTGTTCCGGTGGTGTGCCGGTACATCCTGCCCCCACAGGGATCCTCGGCACGCCAGCATTGCCACTGGTCTGCTTCCTTGCAGGTTTCCCCAGTGGCTTGTCCCTGCCTGCCGTACCGACAAGGCTGGACTTTAGCGAGGCTTCCCCCCTGTTCTGCCCGCGAGGGACCTTTAAAGGGGGGGGTGCACTCGCGGACACGCTTGCTCCAAGAGCCCCACGTGCCTTACCTCCAGCCCTGGACTTGGGCACTGGAGTTCTGGAGTCAGGGTCTCCGAGCCCCTGCTCCTGCGCGGACACACTCTTCTTTGTCAGAGGGGTTGTGCCGGGTCTGGTCAGCTGCTCAGAGCTCCCCGACTGCCGCGACTTCTTCCTCGGTGGTGTCTCAGCTGCTCCCGATGTAGCGGGCAGCTCCGAGGACTTTACTCGCTGAACGCGACACCCACTCCTTCCTCCTTCCATGGCCCTGAAAAACAACACAGACCACACAAAAAACGGCAAACCAGCTTAAGGTTAACTTACCTGCAGCTGCTTACCTTTTTGAAGGAGCCGGTTGAGGGAGCGCACTCCCCCCCCCCAGCTGCCGTGACCAAATGCGCGCGACGATATGCCGCGCATGCGTGTTGGCGGGGTCTTCACGAAGTCACTCACGTGACTCCGAAGTAAAATTATTTCCTGGTGCTTCTCTTTTAACAGTTCTCGAAGCTCCTTGGTCTCACCTTTGGACGAGGTATTACCCCTCCGAGCAGACCAAAGCCGCACTTCAAATTCTATCACCAGTATTATTTCCTGTCCCTCTTTTTCTTTGATCAGATGACGTTTCTCTTCTCTGAAGCTGTCCAATTCATTGACAAGTGAATTCTTTTGCATATGAAGTCGCTTCCATGCTTCAGTTAACTGATCTATCTTGTCGACATTTTTAAGTAATTCCGCCTCCAAATACTCTCTCTCATTTTTGACCTTTTCAGACATTTCCTGGAAATTTTCAAGTTCTTCCTGGAAAAGAGATTTGTCATCCTCTAAAATTTTGACTTTTTCATATAAATTCACAGTCTCCTGCCGGCAAGCTTTTATTTCTTGTTCAAGCTGTGAAATTATATTGTTTTTTTCATGTGTCTTGGCAGTGCGGGCCACTCTAATTGTCTAAGCCTCTGTGACAACAATGGTCCTACTTGCCCTGTAGTGTGAACCTTTCCTTCCTTCAGCACAGGCTGGTCCTCCAGGGATTGGGATTCTAATGACAGTGGTTCATTAAAATCAGCCTGATAAGAATCATCCTCACTCTGCAACTCCACAATGATGAATATGGATGAATTAAATTCATTCAGCAGAAGATCCCCCTCTTTTTGGGTTTTGTCAAACTCTGCTTTAAGATCATGACAAGTTTGCTTCAGTGATTTGCTTTCCTCCTGGAGCTGATTGTACTGGGTAGACAATTTGCTGGCGTGACTCGGCTTTGTGGTAGTAGTTTGTAACTCGCTGCTAATTCGTTCAATCTCTTCCTCAAGATCCTGAACTTGCTGCTGCTTGGATTTTGTAAACTTTCTCATTTTGTCCTTTATTTTTTCATTTTCGGCACCAGCTTCCTCAAGCTGCCTCTCCATGTTTTGTCGTTTGGCTTCTAGATCGCGGAGCATGAACATCACCTCCTGTTTCTCTTTTCTTGCCGTCTCAACTATTTGCCTCATCTTATCCATCTCATTGCAGATATTTTCGTAGGGTGCAAAAGGGATTCATATTCGTGCTTTAACTCATCGTGCTTTGACTTCCACTCTGACAATTCTGCCATCTGGGAGTTTTTCAGTGAATCCAACTGTTGAGAATATTGTTGCTTCTCATAAGTTAGGATGTCCAGTGTCTGCTTCAGGCTTTCACAGGCAACGTTTAGGTTATGTTTCTCTGTGGATATACGATCAGCTTCGGATAGAAGCCTCTGCCTCTCCTCCTCTTTGCAAGCTGTTGTGTGCTCCTTTATTTGAGAGAAACAATTCCTTTTCCTTAATAACACATTTCAACCGCTCAGCTTCAGAACTGGCAGCTGCCAATTGCGCTCTAAGATGTGAAATGGTGTCGTCCATTTCAGAATGAACCGTCCTGAGTTTGACACAATCTTTCACTTTACAGGCCAGCAGCAAGTTTCTCTCCTCGATGCTTGTGCTTCAGTTTGTGAGTTTACAAGGTCCAGTCTTGGAATTGACTTTGAAGTTTGGAAATGGTTTCCATGTTTTGCATGGATTGCATTTCCAGGGCTTGGTGTTCTGCAGCTTTCTTCTGGAGATGTCCAAGCTCATCTCCCTGCTGTTGCAGGGATTTATCTTGCTCTTGCAGAGTCTGCTTGAGCTGACCTGCTTCACACACCAGAACTTGCTCCTGATGTTGCAACCTTGAAATCATCTGCATATATTGGCCAAACTGCCCAAGTTTTGGCTTGGAACTGTTGCAGTAAATTTGCTTGCTGATTCAATGACATCTGTTTCCCTTCTAGTTCAAATGTAAGCTTCACAGTGGCAGCATTTAAATCATTTACATCTTTGTTTAATGAGGTTATCATCCCCTCTTTTAGTGACAATCGATCCTGAAGGCTTGTAAATTCACAAACTTTACTTTAAAATGCAGACTTTATCTCTTCAAGTTCTGCTTTCAGCCTCCAATTTTCAGCATTGTATGCCTGTGCCTGATCCCGCACAGGATGTGTTGCGAGTTCATTCTCGTTCACCTTCCCCTGCAGTTGACTGCGCTCAGCAGTCCACCTACTTAAAGATGTGTGAAGTTCTTTATTCTCATTCTGAAGACTCTTTATAAATATTCAATGCATTTGTTTCTGCAACAACACAACTCTATCGGTTTTCTGGTCAAGTTGGCCCTGCAAGTCATGACCTTCACCAGACGTTTTCTATGTCAACAAGTTAATATTAATTTTATTATTAACGTGTTAACATAGTATAACTTACAAGAAAACTTCCACCACCAGGGCAAAACCGGGGACTCCACAGTCAGTCATTCCTTTGTTTGTGCCGCTGCCTGCTGGTTCAGCCTTCTCCAAGATCTATTTAAGAAAGAACTGCAGATGCTGCAAAAGTCGAAGGTAGACAACAAATGCTGGAGAAACTCAACGAGTGAGGCAGCATCTATGGAGGAAAGCATCTATAGGTGACGATTCGGGTCGAGACCCTTCTTCAGACTGATGTGGGGGTGGGGGGGGTGGTAAAAAGAAAGGAAGAGGCGGAGACTGTACGACTAGAAGGAGAGCTGAGAAGGGGGATGGGGAGGAGGGAGAAGACAAGGGCTATATAAAATTAGAGAATGTTGATACCGCTGGGGTGTAGACTACCCAAGCGAAATACCCAAACTTGTCTCCTGACTACATTTACTGCTGACTCCAGTCCCAAATCTGAGTTTTCAAGTGTTCTGTGCAAGGCATTCATTGATGCTGGAATTTCACAGTGGAAATTGGAAAACAAATCTCTCCGAGGTTTTTTAGAGAAATACACAGAGGAACATATACCAAGCGATCCATCATTACAGAAAAATTATGTTGACAGCAACTTCAACATTGTTGTGCAGAAAATTAGAGGTGCAGTTGCATGCAACAAGATATGGATCTCAGTAGACGAGACAACCAATGCTGTGGGGAGATATGTTGCCAATGTGGTAATCGGTACACTGGAGGCAGATCAGCCATCAAAGGAGTATTTGTTGACATGGAATTATTGGAGAAGTCAAACAGCTCAACTATTGCTCAGTTGTTTACATCTTCACTTGCTGTACTTTGGCCAAATGGAATAATACACGAGAATGTTCTTCTGTTTGTGACTTAAAAGTGTTATTCCCTCATAAATAATAGTATCCTAATAATAATAGAAACATTTACTTCCTTGCATATGAATTCACAATACAGATGTACCACAGAACAACAAAGTTGCTGTATCATCAACCCTTTAAATTTCCCAAATGTGGTTACTTGGTATCAAGCTAAAATGAATTCACGAACGCTCTACTAATTTGCTTTGATGTATTTTAAATACTTCTCTTGAAAAATACAGATCCGTAAATTATCGGCAGTAACAGAGACAGAGATACTGTGCGTACTGGATGGAACCCAATGACTATTAACACCAAACATGAAAAATGGGAGTTAAAATTGATCAGGTTGTCACAACCCCAGAAGCCGGCATTTTGCCCATCATGTCCAAAACTGATCTTTAATTTGAACTGTTCAAATGTTTATATACAAAGGGGTAAATTCGGTAAAATTACAAATATTGCTGTACTTTCCAGATTTTTCAGTGATATCCAGAAGTATACTTCTGTCTCTATTGACGTCATTTTGCTTTTAATATTAGAAATTGAACATGTGCCTGATATAATGCTTTCTCCTTGTATTAGGCCATCCATCTCTGCCCAACTTATAATGGCACTGAAAATTGAGTTGAAGGCTTTTTCAGTTTAGCAAATCTCAGTATATATTTACCTTCTCAAAACTACTGAAGGCTTTAGACTTTCGAGATGCAGCAGGGAAACAGGCCCTTCGGCCCAATGAGTCCAGGCCGACCAGCGATCAACCCGGACGCTATCCTGCACACTAGGGATAATTTACAATTTTTACTAAAGTCAATTAACCTGCAAACTGTACGTCTTTGGAGCGTTGGAGGAAACAGTAGCACCCGGAGAAAACCCACGTGGTCACGGGGAGAAGGTACAAACTCGGTACAGACAGCACCGGTGGTCAGGATCGAACCCGGGTGTCTGGTGCTGTAAGGCAGCAACTCTACCACTGTGCCACTGTGCTGCCCTCCCCTCCAAATAGAAAACTATTTTCTTAAACCTTGGTAATGCTTAAAATTAATAGCAGCGTAAAATGTCGAGTGAACTCAAGCATTACATTTCCACATATATATAAAATCAAAGTTTAACCTGAAAGTCAGACTGAGCACATACCGTAAGCTTTTGGCCAGCTGTGGTCTGCGTTGTCCATCCTTGATCCTGTCCTCGTCTCTGAAGTTCCCACAGTTCATCCTCCAGCTCCTGCAGTTCTGAGATCAAATCTGGATCAGAGCAGCCAGGAAAGAACCAGTTATCCTCAATCAGTTTTGTGCCACCGGATGACACGTCATTCAGAAAGACAGCATGGACACAGACACAATATAGATTGATTGGACCCTAGTGACCATCGCTACCTTGTGGCTTCCCCAAGTTCAGGTGTTAGTTTCTGACTGGGCTAAAACACCTTGCAGCTGGCTGGTTGGCTTTAAATTTTAAAAGCTTGCAGTAACAGAGCTAAATTTACATCACTGGTATTCCAGAGACAACTAATACCAATACTGATTTATGTATTGTTATTATTTCAGTATTTCTTTAGGAGAACCTGCAAATCCATGAATAAACTGAGTGAAGCCTGTGTTGTGGCCATTTGGACAAAAGGGTAAGTGTGCTACCTTTGCAATTACCAATGTAAATAAAGGTGGACAAAACTATTGTCAGCATGGATTTTGATGCTGAAAGTAAAAACGTTAGAATACAGCTTTAAAAAGGCGACAGTAGCCTTTGTCTTGACTGAAATATGGACAACAAACAGATCCCTAAATAGAGGTGCACTCGACTTTCAAGTCATCAAGATCATTAATCAAGTCATTCACTTCTTAAATATTTTAAATTAAAACAAAGTAAAGTGCATGATTTGTTCCAAGTGAGAACCAGAGCGCACCGCAATTTACCTTCTCTTTTTTCCTCAAGTTGCCCCATGACAGTCCTCTCATCGATGTCATGGCTCGGTGTTGGTATATAATCCATTTCTCGCCATTTCATCAGGCGGCTGTGCAGTTCCTCTGCAGATTCAGATTCACTTGTCTACCGACACATTACACACAAAGCAACATTATCCACTCATCTAACTGGCCAATTAGATGCTTGATGCCATAAGAAACAGAAGCGCTTAGGTATGATACAAGAGTAATGGTTCTGTATGTTTGCCTCCCGGACATATTTGATTCACAAAATAGCAAGCTGATTTGTGGGCTAGAGTTATTCAGCAAGATGACCAGAGGTGTGATCAGCATTAAAAAGTGAACTTCATGGTGAAAAATATAGTTTGTAAAAGTGTATCCTTTTTCATTCTCTGCTGGAAACAATTGGATGATTTCAGTGATTTTCAGATATAAGTAAAAATTTTAAATTGTCTTTAAGATAAATGGACCTATGGTCAATGAAGCACTGACGTTCCTTTTAATGTACACCTTCAAGACATATTGTTACATGTCACTGGAATTGCAAGTTGTAGAATTGGATAATTGGAAACTTTTATTACATAAAATCAGCCCTTGAGCCTTATTTGTTCTATCAAGTGATCATGGCTGATTAGATCTTTGATCAAAACATTTACCTAATCCCCATAACCCTCAATTTTCCTGCAGAGTAAAATTCTAGCTGGCTAACCCTTGAATACACTGAATGGTTGTCCATCCACAGCTACGGAGGGTAAAGAATTCAAAAGATTCTCAACCCTCAGAGGAGAAATGTCTAGTACTTTGGATCCATCTTCACTGAGGAGGACACAAACAATCTTCCTGATGTACTAGTGGCCAGAGGATCTGGGGAGACGGAGGAACTGAAGGAAATCCACATTAGCCAGGAAATGGTGTTGGGTAGACTGATGGGACTGAAGACTGATGAATCCCCAGGGCCTGATGGTCTGCATCCCAGGGTACTTAAGAAAATGGCTCTAGAAATCATGGACACATTGGTGTTAATTGTCCAATGTTCTATAGATTCAGGATCAGTTCCTGTGGATTAGAGGGTAGCTAATGTTATCCCACTTTATAGGAAATGCGGGAGAGAGAAAACAGGGAATTATAGACCAGTTAACCTGCCATTGATGGTGGGGAAGATACTGGAGTTTATTATAGAAGATGAAATAGCAGCATACTTGGATAGAAGTAACAGGATCGGTCCAAGTTAGCATGGGTTTACGAAGTGGAAATCATGCTTGACTAATCTTCAAGAATCTTTTGAGGATGTAACTGGGAAAATGGACAAGGGATGTAGTGTACCTGGACTTTCAGAAACCATTAGATAGGGTCAAATTTGATAGATTAGTGGGCAAAATTAGGGCACGTGGTATTTCATCGAGAGTGCTGACACGGCTAGAAAATTGATTGGCAGACAGGTAACAAAGAGTAGGGAATAACGGGTCCCTTTCAGAATGGCAGATAGTGGCTAGTGGGGTATTGCAAGGCTCTGTGCAGCTACTTACAATATACATCAATGATTTAGATGAAGGGGTTCAAAGTAACATTAGCAAATTTGCAGATGACACAAAGCTGGGTGGCAGTGTGAATTGCAAGGAGGATGCTATGAGAATGCAGGGTGACTTGGACAGTTTGGGTGAGAGGGCAGATGCATGGCAGCTGCAGTTTAATGTGGATAAATGTGAGGTTATCCATTTTGGTAGCAAAAACCGGAAGGCAGATTATTATCTTAATGATGTCAAGTTGGGAAAAGGAAATGTACAACGAGATCTGGGGGTTTGTTCATCAGTCAATTAAAGTAAACATGCATGTACAGCACGCGGTGAAGAAAGCAAATGGCATGTTTGCCTTCACAACAAGAGGAGTTGAGTATAGGAACAAAGAGGTCCTTCTGCAATTGTTTAGGGCTCTAGTGAGACCACACCTGGAGAACTGTGTACAGTTTCGGTCTCCAAATTTGAGGAATTTGAGGAAGTCCATTCTTGCTATTGAGGGAGTGCAGCGTAGGTTTAACAAGGTTAATTCCCAGGATGGTGGGACTGTCATATGCTGAGAGAATGGAGCGGCTAGGTTGTATACTCTGGAGTTTAGAGGGATGGGAGGGGATCTTATTGAAACACATTAGATTATTAACGGTTTGGACACACTAGAGGCAGGAAACATGTTCCCGATGTTGGGGAAGTCCAGAACCGGGGCCACAGTTTAAGAATAAGGGGCAAGCCATTTGGAACGGAGACGTGGAAACACCTTTTCACAGAGAGTTGTGAGACTGTGGAATTCTCTGCCTCAGATGGAGGTGGCGGCCAGTTCCCTGGATACTTTCAGGAGCAAGCTAGAAAGAGCTCTTAAAGATAGCGGAGTCAGGGGATCACATTGAATGGCGGTGCTGGATGGAAGGGCCGAATGGCCAACTCCTGCACCTATTGTCTATTGCAGCTCCTTATCCTGAGGCTATGCCCTTTAGGTCTTGACTCTCCCATTGGGGAAAATATCCTATCAGCCTATCAGTCAAACACACCTTTCTTCACACCCGCTCCTTCCTTTCACATTATATTCTTCTAAAATATGGAGAATATAGGCTCAAGCATAGGACACGCTCTAACCTCAGAAATCAGTCTTGCCAATAAATGTTTAGAGTTCCGGATAATCAGAATTAAAGGATGTTCTTTTAGGGAGGAGATGAGGTGACATTTCTTTAGCCAGAAGGTGGGGAATCTGTGGAATTCTTTGCCACAGATGGCTGTAGAGGCCAAGTCAGTGGATATTTTTCAGGCATAGATAGATTCTTGATTAGTACAGGTGTCAGAGGTTAGAGGAGAATGCAGGAGACTGGGGTTAGGAAGGAGTATTTGATCAGCCATGATTGAATTGTGGGGTAGACATGATGGGCCGAATGACCTAATTCTACTCCTATTCCTTATGACCGTATAATATTAATAGGTAAAATTACCCAAAATAGATTAAAAAGTCTGGAACTACCCTGTTGCTTCCCCAACCACACTAGCTAATTCAGTAGACTTTCTCCATGTCCAAGGTGTATGGTAATGCATACAGAAACCATCTGGTGTGGAAGCAAATAGCACCCCTCAGATGCAAGCATCAAGCCAAAAAGTATCTTTACGCTAGATATTACCATTGATGAAACAAGCAGACTGGTTCTTTGTCCTTTTTGACATTTCACTGTATGCAATTTTGTAACGATAGTCAGCAGTTTTAAGTAAGTGGGTGACTAAAGACCACCGGGAGGCACCGTAAGTGGCAGCCTCGCCAACATTGTAATATTAATTAGCAGGATATTTGAGACTGTTGAATCTGTGCAGAATGCACATACTTGCAATTAAGATTGTACATGAAGGAATTAAATACAGCACAAATTCTCCAAACCTGGGAAGTTGCTCCCTTGGTCGCTAGTTCTAAATCTGCTTGCATTTTCTGTTGCTTTTCATATTGTTCCAATTTTGCTTGAAGAATCTCTGTAAGAAAACACATATCACCATTTAAATAATGAGAATGAAGAAGGGTCACGGCCCAAAACGTCACCCATTCTTTCTCTCCAGAGACGTTGCCTGTCCCGCTGACTTATTCCAGCTTTGTGTGTCTATCTTCGGTTTTAACCAGCAACTGCAGTTCCTTCTTACACAAGAGAATAAAGGGTCTCTAACCAAATAACCATTCCATTCTCTCTCTCTCCGTCTCTCCCCCACCCTAGTCCTCTTGCTAATTTCACCATTTGTATTCCTTCATTATCACCTCATCTCCAGCCAACATTGGACCATTGTCAGCTCCACCCTCCCCGAGTCATCGATGCAGGCTCTGCTTTGTTCAGTACCTCCCCATACCTCTAATTTCCCCTCCCTAACTCTCAGTCTGATGAAGGGTCTTGATCCGAAACATCACCTATTCTTTTCTCCAGAGATGCTGCCTGACCTGCTAACTCCAGCATTTTGTGTCTATCTTCGGTGTAAACCAGCATCCCCAGTTCCTTCTTACTCAATTAAAGTCATATACCATACACACACCATTTTGTGCCTCGACATGTTGTACCCAGTTCACTTTCAGGTGTAACTGTTTGTTCTCTTCTTCCAAGTCAACCGCGATGTCTTTGAGCTCCAGCAGCTCCTGCCGAGAAGGTACAATCTGGGTAGAAATAAGTTTAGTGTCAATTATAGCCAAGGGATTTCTATTGGTCAGTAAAATAGTCACCATTCAAATTCTAGATTAAATATTTTGCTTTATGACTCTATAGACAGGTAAGACTCGTGTAGATGGGGCTTGTTGGTCAGTGTGGGCAGGTTGGGCTGAAGGGCCTGTTTCTCTAAATAATTTTAGCATTAAAAATACTTTTAATGTGCCATTGCCGACAGCAACATACTACCACAACTATTTTAAGATTGAATTTTCCTGCAGGCTCACATCTATCCCATGTCACTTACTCTTCAGAAAGGGGTTCTACACAGAATGGAGTGAGCAGTGAAATGTCGGCAAGCACTCCTTCATGCAGTTGAGCCCAGATTAAAAATCTACAATGTACATAACCAACTGTAAAAAAAAATTTCCCACAATGCTTCAACAACTCACGGAATAACATACCATCAACTTTCCTTTTTTTATAAGATAAAGTCATTTAATTCTAGGTAAATGGCAAACAGATTAATAATCACTTAATCGTCACCAGGCACAAGGGACTTTTACAAGGCGGGTGTGGGGACTGGGGGGTGTGGGGGAGGGCAAGGTGTGGGGGAGGGAAGGTGTGGGGCAGGGGGAGGGGGTTGCGGGGGGGGAGGGGGTGTGGGGGAGGGGGTGGGGGGAGGATATGGGCGAGGGGGGGCTGTGGAGTGTGGGGAGGTGGAACCTTCAAAACCTTCATTACGTTTGTACTATTTCATCGATCAGAACAAAACGTATTTGATTTAAGCAGAGGAAAATGGTGGCGAAAAATTGTAGCACTAAGCAGGATTTTTTTTGCTCCAATTTAATTACAACGCAGACAGGAAGTGGTCACGATGAGAGTTTCAGTAAAACATATAGAATAGAATAGATAAAAGATAGATATAAACAATAGTGACACTGTTGCATTATAATCAAGAGTTCATGTGTTGGCATCATAAATAGCAGATCTCTCCTGATCATGGTCACAGCTGAAAAAAACTGGTGGCACAGATCAGCAATGCCAACAACCTGTCGTAATCAAAATGACAATGCTGCAAGGAAGGCTCCACATCAACTGTGACTCTGCACTATAACTGATCATAAAAGGGTTGATTTAGAAAAAATGAATGGGAAGATTTATACAAAGGAAAATCTTCACATTTTTTCATATTTACAGATTTATTCCAACAGGTTCCCTCCTATTTTTATTTCACTGGCAGTTACAACAGAATCCCTTAGCTGGTTGCAGAGATCTTTCCCTGTAATAGAGATTCACACAGCAGGAAACAATGATTTCCTTACTGCTAGCTCCTGATTCTTCCCTTCAAGCTTTTTCTCCAGCACAACAACAAGTTGTGTCTTTTCTGATAGTGCCTCTTCATTTTTATGGAGCTTTTCCTTGAGGTCTTCCAAAAACTGAGGAAGTTAACAAGTGATTAATAGTTCCTAACAGTGATAAATCTGGGCAACATAGAATGGAAATCACACACATGCAACATTTGTAATTCAACTGCACCAATAGTTAGGTCTTCAATTCCACCTTGGTATTGAGACATTAAAATTAAAATGATCATTAATGAAATCAGGGGATGAAATCATTAATTTGCATTCAATGGTTTAATGGTCCTTTATTGTCACGTGTACTGAGATACAGTGAAATTTGATTTACCACACAGTCATACCAAAAAAGCAACAAGACACACAACTACATAAAGATTAAACACAAACAGTCACCACAGCGGCGTCTGAGAATCCCTAGGGCACCCAGCATCAGTGGAGACCCACTGCCATCAGTTCAATGTCCGGGTCACACACACGCTCCTTCACCGACCGCTGTACTCTCTCTGCACTGCAAGTATTAGACCTCACCC